>NW_018923032.1:0-29169 GCF_002207925.1 Prunus avium | reverse complement strand
CATGCATAGTGAAACTTGATTTCCCCGACTTTTGAAACAACGATCGGGATAACAGTTCATCAAAATATTCCTTAGCTACCTCTTCCATTCTTTCCCCATTCTCAGCTTCGGGAATTATACCTTCTCCCATCCAAAGAAAAACTACATCTTCTATGTTGAATTCATAGTCTTTTGGAAAAATTGAGCAATAAACAAAGCAGCGTTTTAATGTAGCAGGAAGATAATGGTAACTCAATCCTAGAGCGGGAAGAATATCACTTTTTTCGTAAGGTAACTCCCAAATGCTGCTATTTAATACTCTATTCCATACCTCAGAGTCTTTCTTGCAACGTAACACACCACCAAGTGTCTGTGCAGCTAAAGGCAACCCATTGCACTTGCGTGCAATTTGCTTGCCAATTTCTTCCAAGTTTTGATACGCACTATAATTTTCATTTCCAAATGCGTGTTTTGCAAGTAGCAACCAGCAATCTTCATGCGACAATGGTTTCAAGAGATGAAAAGGAACATTTTGCATGAAAGATGCTATACTTTGGTTCCGTGTTGTTACGATGACTTTACTTCCCCTTGCCCCTGAAGTAAAAGGAGTTTGGAGGCACTTCCAATCACTATATTTCTCATTCCATAGGTCATCCAACACAAATAAAAATTTTCTTCCTTTCAGTTGTTCTCTTAATTCAACTTGAAGCAAATTGAGGTCTGTCATATTACAAGGTTTTGAAGTGACAGACTCAAGAAGAGTTTTAGTTACCCTAATAGCATCATAGTCTTCTGAAACACAAGCCCAAGCTTTAAGTGTAAAATGTTCTTTCACCTTATGGTCATTGTAAAGCATTCGAGCAAGGGTTGTCTTGCCAACCCCGCCCATTCCAACAAGGGAGATGACAGATACATCATCGTTGCTTGCATCATCCGATAACAATACTTTTGATAAATAATCTTTATCTTCGTCTCTACCATATACGCAAGGTTCATGAACCAAGGAAGTTGTTGGAGTTCTTTGTGAAACCTTCCTCCCAACATCTTCCCTCAGACCAAGAGCAGTTTTCAGTTGTACAAAGTCTTCTAATCTTTCTAACAACTCTTGTATCTTAACATTCATGCTCTGATAAAAATGATTATGAAATTTGGGGAGGAAGTTCCACACCTTATTGGTTAATTTGTGGGTTTGATCTTTGCCTTCGAGCTTGCATCGTAAAGCTTCATATTTGATCTCATCCAGTAAGTCCTCCGCATCAAAGACAGCATGTTTGAGCTCGTCAAGCCACTCTCTTACAGCTGGGTTCTCAATCTGCTTCTTCTCTGCATCATTGAGCACTACGTACAAGGTGAACAGTGTCATCTTCAGTTTCATGAGGAGTGGTTGATCGAGTTTCTTCTGTCGAAATAAGTCGATGAACTCAGGTGAAGTGATTCTTTCACACAACACCTGGATGGAAGCAGAGATAAAAGCCTCTCCGATCAAAGCTCCAGCCATTTCTCTCTGCTCTGCAAATGATTTGGATGAAGTAAAGAAACACAGGTCTGGAAAAGCTTTTTGTGAAATACAGATATGGTTGAAAACAAAGAAACACCTGGATGGTATTATTGTTTTTTATATATGTTTATTTCAATATGTGTTAGTATATTTACATATTCTACTAATTCGTACAACACAATAAGACTTTTTGGTTGACTTGAAATGGAATTAGGTAGGACTTTTTATATTTTTATATTTATTTATTTTTCCAGCTTCTCCTCCAGACTTCGAATCTGCTTCAAAACGACCGGTCGCAAATACCCAGCGACCGGTCGCCTCCTCCTTCACTTGCATACTAAATGTGAGCCATTTTTCCAACAGTAGGTAGCTGACATCTTACTAAAGAAGACGACAGGGGACTACTTGTTTCATGCTTGTCAGGGGACTACTTGTTTAACCCACCATGTCTTTTTGTTAAGCATCGAATCTTCTGATAGGCGCTTCAGCTACAAGACTTGGTAATCTCTAATGATGGATCCCTTCGCACTGCAATATACCATGAAATTTTAGGGTCTCTTTAAGTCTGTTCATGACATGGTAAATAATGAGGCACGCGCATGTTGGAAAATTTGTAGATTTGATGTTTATATTGGACGGGACATTGCTTGATGCTAGAGTGGAAATAACTATTTTTCTACTTCAGACGGTATAAGGCAGATGTTGAAATGATGATGGAATGACTTAGTGCCTCTTTGACTTTTCTATGTTTTTCTTTTGTTGAGCGGTTGTCGACGGCCGTATTAAAAGACCACAGGATGAAGACATACAATCCAATGTCCTTGAAATAATTGGTACAAACATCCAGTCGACATACATTCTTTCCCAGCAGACCCATCAGCTACACTTGGTATAAAACTTCCATTCCTGGTTATGATTGTAAAGAATCTGAAGAAGTATTTCACATTTGAGATTCAAGTTTGCCCATGTTTATTGATGTTTATCAATTGCATAATGGTTGTTTTTCTTGTTCTCTTTTATTTTGCTGTCCGTTGGTATTTCAGGGAATGTTCTGGTAGGTAATATGTTTTTCTCAAAGATGTATCTATTTCACTGGCAAGTCTAAGCTTCTTTTGTTGTATTTGAAGATCTATGTAGTGTAAAATTGGTCATATTTCATGCCAACTTATTTGGAAGTTTCTCCAGCTGCATTATGAACATATTAACTATGCCTGATGTGTTGGATTTGTTGGAGATGTATATACTTGAGGTGAAAATCATGTACCAAGGTTAAGTCCAAGGTTGTAGAGGAATCTGGCTTCTAGATATGCCATTGGCAGCTTCATGAATCAGGAGAAAAAAAATTCATTGATGTTGACCTCAGATTGCCTACTATTTTGAGTCGAGCAGTGCAGGATGCAAAACTCATTGACCACTCAAGTAGATTGTTGCTTAATGATTCATAGATTAGTATATTGTTATTCTGTCTTCTGGGTTTTATCAGTGAACTCATAGGAGTTTTGTGAAATCAACTAACCTTTACTGAACTTTAATTACTATCATCTTTTATGGGCACTATTGTTTAAATGCCATGTACCTGATCCTGATGACTTTATGTTTGAAGTGTTGATGTTTTGACTGCTAAAGAATACTGGTATTTGAAGTGATCGTACTGCTGTAGAAGTATCAAAGTGATAAAAGATACAAGGGTTTATTTATTTATTTATGTGTTGTAGGCTGTAACTCGAGTGAAGCCATACATCTGCACCATGCCACTGAGGATGGATGAGGGCTGGAATCAAATCCAGTTTAATCTATCCGATTTTACCAGGAGAGCCTATGGAACAAACTATGTGGAGACATTGCGAGTTCAGGTTCATGCGAATTGCCGCCTGAGGAGGATATATTTCTCTGACCGCTTGTACTCCAAAGAGGAACTTCCGCCTGAGTTTAAGTTGTACCTTCCAATGCAGGTAAAGATAGATCTATTCTCTTAACGAAAACAATTATGCTTCTGTACCTTCTCGTTTCGTGTCCATTCACTCACATGCTAATAATGTATTTGCTGCACAGAAAGCATGACATGAAGCAACAAAGGAGGGATCAAACCCATTGGAGCTGGATTTTGAGTGTTCAGATGGCAATCTTTGCTAGTGCCAGTTTTATATAAATTAGAAAGAAAAAATAACACCATCAGTTGTACTAGGGCATGTTTGTATGTCTGTCATACATAGTAAAAATATTTACGAACTCTATTTGTGGAGACTGGAGAGCTAGTGTCGGGATCAGAAAGTGTCTAAGCATGAAGTAGAACTAAACACAATATTTGTTCAATTAATCCTTCCAGTATATCTTTCCCTTAATCCCCCCCCTTCCTGCATATCTTCCCCCCACCCCCAATCTGCAATTATGGTGATTGTTGATTGCTTAGCAGAAACTGGACTTCTGCTGCGGTTAAATGATGCATTTCTCTGACAATGTCAAATTTTAGGAGTTTAGTTTCTATGATCTTTCAAATGTTTGTCCGAAAAACCAAAAAATTTCAAAAATGTGTTTGGCTGGCTGTCAGTTTTGACACAAATTCATGTACACTGAGTGTTTTGACACAAGCAATTATCTGTTGTTCTCAGACATGACATCTCCTTTTCATCAAAATACTCTCTTACATTTGCAAACAATAAATTTGGCTCATTTGGGTTTCTTTCAACCAGAAGTAATGCCTCTCAATCACTTTCTCAGGGCAGCTTTCAGAACAATGATCAAATGGGCTCGAACAAGAAATAACATCCATTTCACCATTAAACATCCCTGTCTCAACCCGAGCTTTGCTCCCGGAAATCAAGAACCAGGCTAGAAAAACAGGTTAACTGATTCTAATTGATTTTGTTTCGAAAGAAAAAAAAGGAAAGTTAGAAACATACAAGGGTACAGCGACAGAAGACAAGGTGTAGCTAACATACATGCAGTCCCTGGCAAAGTCCGAAGATTAATTAATGGCAACAAATGTGCACTGCAACAATATGAATGATAAATATCATGCTCAAATCTTCAAGAAGAGAATAACAATAATATAGTGTTAGTTTTATCTTACAACTTAAGCTCACAGGTTATCTATCGGCATTGATCCTTCAATTTAAACTGGATCATACAATTTAATAATGTTGTACTCTTCCCAGCTTCTGACAGAACAGAGAACTATCGTCTGCCACGAATCTGAGCCTCAGACACCAACGAATTACTATGTTTGAAAGAGAAGTGAGGTATTTATCAGTCCTTGTCCTGGCAGGGATTGAAGACAAGGACACCATTCAATTTGTAGGTAACACATTAACAACAGGGCTACACCAGAAGATAAAGACTACAACAGAAGTCCACTTGAAATGGTAAAAAATTCACTACTTGCACCCTATAACTCTGCCATTTGATGCAAGGAGTAACTGGATGTATAGGATCAGTTCTGACTTGTGGAATCACAAATGGATATGCATTTACATGGTTCCTGTTAAATTATGGCCAGTACAAAGTCCAGGAAAACACAGAAACTGCCCATGCCAAACAACTTGAAGTACAAAGAATATTACAAAGAAGGTTCAAGCTCCAATTTAGGTTGGCTTCCAAGTCAACAAAGATGTTTAATCAGTTGATAGAATCCACACAAAAATTTGCTGAGATAGAATCTGAATTCCTCCACAGACAAGAGATTGTTGGAGCTTCCTTCACGTTAGACCTAATACACGATATAAATTTTATTAGCTAAGGTGCTCAAAAGTATTACTGAAAGGCCATGCAGAGTTTAAGACCACTCCATATCGCAATTTCAGAACTTGGACTTAAACAATTTACCCTTCAACTCTCAAAGTCTAATATCAACAAACAGCAGCAGGGTTTAGAGGCCCCCAACATTGATATATGCCCATAAAACAAGACAGAATTCAAAGAACGGTATGGCCAAACTCTTGCATAAAAGTACTAAAAGGAAACCATTATTCCAACTGCTAACGGTACGGTCAAGTCTACTTCTTCTAATAGCTATTCAATATGGATGTTAACTCGAGTGCTTTGCCACCTTTCCCATGGATACCACAGCTCAACAAGATACTCCTAAATGCATAGATGTTATCTGATAGATTGATCTCAGAAAATGAGCACATTAATTCTGATGGCTTCAATTAAATTGAATTATCGCAGCTTCGCAAAATGAAATTACCTCTAACAAGTCGTAATCCAATTATTATACAAGATAAGCAGGGAACAGTGACAAGAGACCTTGATATGCAAGCTACATAAAGGGCTTAGAGCGAAAGGGGGCTGAAAGATGTACATTCGGTTATCAAATGTGAAAATGAAACACAAGATCTTCTGTATAATTCCTCATTGATTGACATTAAGATCATCAATCATCAAATATGATCTCTCTCTCTGTGCCCCTCTCTCTCTGATAAATCCTCTAAGTCTCCCAGTTCTTGTACAAATATGACAATGGTAAAAACAAAAACAAAATACAAATGTGAGAGTGAAAGAATGAAATATGAGGGGACAGAGGTGATGTTACATACCTGACTCAGACCTGAGAGTGAAATGCCAAATAGCAAAAACGCGGTGTGAGAGAGAGCTCATATCATATGATGACTTCATCATTTATCCGGAGGCAAGGAATGTGAGATATCTTGGCCCAATCTTCTCCCGTCTTACTTTCATACCTTTACTCCAGGGCAAACAATTGGAGATGCTCAGAAAAGAAAGAGTCTTCTGGCAGGAATTGGAGACTCAAACAGCCATAAATATATATATCAGTTGAAGAGAAGTGAGGTGTCGAAGTCCCTCTCCTTGCAGGCATTCCAAACTGTCACATCGGAGAATATGCAGTGCTTGAAGAGAAGTGAGCTGTCCGAGTTCCTTTTTGGTGGCAAACCCCCTTCTGCCAATGACACAAGATTTGGAAGACAAGGTATCAGTAAACGTCTAAGGGCAGTGCGCATATGGTGTGGTAATGACTTCAAATTCTCGCATCCCCTGACTCTAAAGTCATTAGAGTCATTCAAAAAATTGTCAGTTGCCGCAAAATAATGTGTGATGTAGGGGATAAGGATAAGGCATAAGACTTAACAAAGAAAAGGAGAGAGATGATAAACAAACTTAAACAAGGTTAATTCCCTAAGAAAATTTTGTAATTGCTGAATGATCTCTCTCCTCAACCAAAGACCACCGGTTGAAACTAAGACAATATACATTAGTAAGGATACAGCGTTTATAACATACATGCAGTACCTGGGAAATTCCAATGATAAATTAATGGCATGAACCTATTAAAATTCCCAATGAATGTGCCCCTCTGGCACTGGAACAATATGAATGCTAAATATCATGCTCACATCTTCAAAAAGATGACAACAATAATATATTGCCGGTTTTTTCTTACAACTTATGCTCACAGGTTATCCATAGACATTGAATACATTTTTATTATGAAAGACTACCTAAAAATGTGGGACATTTGATGCCTGTCTGTAGGAATGTGTCAATCCAGATATTCCAGGTGAACCTTTCCATCTCCCCTCGTTGTGACAATTGTTTTTGTAGAAAAACAAAAGTCTATATACAATGGTGCTACCCTGGTAATGAGACGTCAAGAAACCTTGCAAATGAAAAGCTTTCCAAGAGAAGGTGCTGTCCTGCAAAAAGAAAGAGTATTAATTATTCAGCATTTGAGACTTAAATAGGATATAAGTTGTGATCAGCAGAACAACGCCAATGAGAAATAGAGTAAATAGAAGGGGAGAATTTACTGAGCAAAATAATATTAGAAATCAGATTGAGTTTTTGTATGTTTTTGTGGAAAATGATTTTGATCAGAAAATAGCATGAGACCTTTCGATGAGAAAATAGCATGAGACCAGTGAGCAACAGTGACAATGTAATTGACAGAAAGCTGTGATTATAAGAAATGCATTATTAATTTGTGAATTTCGGTTTTTGTATTGAATTAGAAGAAAACCAGTTAAAGCATGTACCTGGCCTGAGTTTGATTTGAGAGTTGAGAGAGTGAGGTCATATCATATAATGAGTTGGCCATTTATCTCGATGCAAGGAATGTGATCAGATATGCTGGCCCAATGATCTCGCCCTGTCTTATTCTGATACCTTTTCTCCAGGCCAGAACATTTTTCGATGCCCAGACGAGAAAGAGATGGCGGCAGACCCTCTTCTGGCAGGAATTGGATACTGTCACACCCACTAATAAATAGTTGTTGAAGAGAAGTGAGGTGTTGAAGTGCCTCTTCTGGCAGGAATTCCAGACTTCCACACCGACCAATAGATAGACTTCGAAGAGAAGTAAGGTGTATAAGTCCCTTTCCATCCAAAGATTTCAGACTTGAAAGTGCCTCGATCCAGAGACTGCGAAGACTGGTAGGGAGCAGCTGTTGCTTGAGCAACGTCTCCAAGATATCGTCGCTTCCCCTGCCAGCAATTCTAAATGATTCAAGGCCCACAAGTCCTCGCAAATTCCAGTACTCTCCCACTGAAGCCCTCAGTCTCCCACAATTAATAATTTTCAAGGATCGGAGGTTGGGAGGCAAACCCCCATCTTCTGCTAATGACTCCAGATTTGGAAGATCCCTTATCGCCAAATGTTCAAGGGCTGTGAGGGTGTGGATGTGTTCAGGTAATGACTTCAACTTGTCGCATATAAGGACCATAAAGAAATTCAAGTTGGGAGCGGGTAATCCTCCCTGGGGAAAACACACCAGATTTGGACAGCGTGAGATACACAAGTAATTGAGATGACTGAGATTCACATCAACTCCATCCTCTCCAATGAAGGAAAGGGATTCCAGATTCTCAGAATTCCTAATGTTAAGCCTCGTCAATTTAGGAAAAATGCCCAACGGGAAGGACCTCATTGAATCACAGCTCTTCTCTATCCCCAAAGAGTCGAGCGATGTTAATTTGGCCAACATCTCATGAGGTAGGAATTCTAATCTCCTACAGTTGTATATATACAGTGATGTCAACGTAGTGGGTAGGCCATCTTTAGGAAACGACGACAGGGTTGAACAATTCGAGAGACTCAAACTTTGAAGATGATTGATGTTGGGCAAGCAATGTATGTCATCAACATTTCGAATCAGAAGTTGGGACATGAACTTTTTATCTGATAATGATAACAAACTTTTGTGGCATCCATCTTCGATGTCCAGTTCTTTAAGAGATGTGCAGGAGTCCATGTTAAGACTAGTGGCCCTTTGATCATGTAAAAGTAAAACCCCACACCCTTTCAAGCGAAGCTTCTTCAAGCAAGGCAAATCACAAGATAAAGGCAAGCTTCTTGTCAGTTTTGGACACTCCTTTAGAATCAGCTCCTGCAGACGAGGAAAGTCTGGACCTCCACTTCCACTTGATACCCATTCCTCCCACTCTGGCATCCCATGAAACTGCAGCTTCTCCAGAGATTGAAATGGCTGAATTAGAGAAGATCCAGTGCTGCCATAAAACTCAACACCAATCGTCTGAACACATTTCATCCTTTCTACACGAAGCTCTTTGAGAGCAGGTAGCCCCCCAACTGATGGTAGCGACCAACAATTACTACAGTCAATGAGATGCATGAATTGTATGTTAGAGCATGAACTTTTTATCTGATAATGATAACAAACTTTTGTGGCATCCATCTTCGATGTCCAGTTCTTTAAGAGATGTGCAGGAGTCCATGTTAAGACTAGTGGCCCTTTGATCATGTAAAAGTAAAACCCCACACCCTTTCAAGCGAAGCTTCTTCAAGCAAGGCAAATCACAAGATAAAGGCAAGCTTCTTGTCAGTTTTGGACACTCCTTTAGAATCAGCTCCTGCAGACGAGGAAAGTCTGGACCTCCACTTCCACTTGATACCCATTCCTCCCACTCTGGCATCCCATGAAACTGCAGCTTCTCCAGAGATTGAAATGGCTGAATTAGAGAAGATCCAGTGTTGCCATAAAACTCAACACCAATCGTCTGAACACATTTCATCCTTTCTACACGAAGCTCTTTGAGAGCAGGTAGCCCCCCAACTGATGGCAGCGACCAACAATTACTACAGTCAATGAGATGCATGAACTGTATGTTAGAAAAGGACAAGTCTCCTAACCAATTCGGGAAGTTGGTTCCACCATAGAATCTGATGGTTAGTTCCTCCAAATTCACGCAAGGTTGGAGATTGTCAAATACATCTTTCTCCTTTTGAGAATCATCGGCATCCTCTGCACCCCATGCCAACTCTAACACTTTGAGAGCTTTCTTATCCTTCAAATTGGCTTGCAAGGCTTCCCTAGCATCAACCACATTTTGCAGCTTCTGAATTGAAAGTTTTCCTCGAAGATGCGATAGCTCCATCAATTCTCCAATAGTCGACCCAGCAGATTTCCCCACAACAAAAGCACTCAATGTTCTCAAACTTTTTAGTCTACCCATTTGCACCGGTATTTCTTCAATTTCAGTTCTACTAAAGTCAAGATGCCTCAAGTTAACCAATTTTCTCATGTCTGCAGGCAATTTAGTAAGAGACTTACAATTTGTCAACATTAATTTCTGTAAATTTATCAATTTTGTCATATCTGTAGGCAGTTCAACGAGAGACAAACAATGTGACAATAGTAACGTTTGCAAATTGCAAAGATTGCAAAGAACACCAGGTAACCTTTTAATTGAAGTATAGGAGAGATCCAAGTACCGCAAGTGAATGAGATTTTCAATGGAATTAGGTAATACATTGACATTCTTATAAAGTGACAATGATAACACACGTAAACGTCTTAGTGATGGCACCAAATCTTGTAGAACCTGTTTACTTAGATAACCCTTTTTTGAATTTAAAGGGGTAGGCAAGAAGGTCCGCAAACACTTAGCCCCATTCAATGGCTTAAATTTAAGAGCAACATCAAATTCTTCCTTAGCATATGATAAATGGCGAACTCTTTCTACTTCAAGTGATTCCCACCCTTCCAACCTGGAACAAAACCCCTTAGACATGAAAACAGCCAAGTCATTGATGAGATCATGCATAGTGAAACTTGATTTCCCCGACTTTTGAAACAACGATCGGGATAACAATTCATCAAAATATTCCTTCGCTGCGTTTTCCATTCTTTCCCCATTCTCAGCTTGGGGAATTAAACATTCTCCCATCCAAAGAAAAACCACATCTTCTAGCTTGAATTCATAGTCTTTTGGAAAAATTGAACAATAAACAAAGCAGTGTTTTAACTTAGCAGGAAGATAATGGTAACTCAATTCTAAAGCGGGAAGAATATCACTTTTTTCATAAGGTAACTCCCAAATGCTGCTATTTAATACTCTATTCCATACCTCCGAGTCTAGTTTGGAACGTAACACACCGCCAAGTGTTTGTGCAGCTAGAGGCAACCCATTGCACTTGCGTGCAATTTGCTTGCCAATTTCTTCCAAGTTTGGATGTGCACTACAATTTTCATTTCCAAATGCATGTTTTGCAAGTAACAGCCAGCAATTTTCATGCGACAATGGTTCTAGGTACTGAATAGGAACATTTTGCATGACAGATGCTACATTTTTGTTTCGAGTTGTTACGATGACTTTACTTCCCCTTGCCCCTGAAGTAAAAATTGAGATGACTGAGATTCACATCAACTCCATCCTCTCCAATGAAGGAAAGGGATTCCAGATTCTCAGAATTCCTAATGTTAAGCCTCGTCAATTTAGGAAAAATGCCCAACGGGAAGGACCTCATTGAATCACAGCTCTTCTCTATCCCCAAAGAGTCGAGCGATGTTAATTTGGCCAACATCTCATGAGGTAGGAATTCTAATCTCCTACAGTTGTATATATACAGTGATGTCAACGTAGTGGGTAGGCCATCTTTAGGAAACGACGACAGGGTTGAACAATTCGAGAGACTCAAACTTTGAAGATGATTGATGTTGGGCAAGCAATGTATGTCATCAACATTTCGAATCAGAAGTTGGGACATGAACTTTTTATCTGATAATGATAACAAACTTTTGTGGCATCCATCTTCGATGTCCAGTTCTTTAAGAGATGTGCAGGAGTCCATGTTAAGACTAGTGGCCCTTTGATCATGTAAAAGTAAAACCCCACACCCTTTCAAGCGAAGCTTCTTCAAGCAAGGCAAATCACAAGATAAAGGCAAGCTTCTTGTCAGTTTTGGACACTCCTTTAGAATCAGCTCCTGCAGACGAGGAAAGTCTGGACCTCCACTTCCACTTGATACCCATTCCTCCCACTCTGGCATCCCATGAAACTGCAGCTTCTCCAGAGATTGAAATGGCTGAATTAGAGAAGATCCAGTGCTGCCATAAAACTCAACACCAATCGTCTGAACACATTTCATCCTTTCTACACGAAGCTCTTTGAGAGCAGGTAGCCCCCCAACTGATGGTAGCGACCAACAATTACTACAGTCAATGAGATGCATGAACTGTATGTTAGAAAAGGACAAGTCTCCTAACCAATTCGGTAAGTTGGTTCCACCATAGAATCTGATGGTTAGTTCCTCCAAATTCACGCAAGGTTGGAGATTGTCAAATACATCTTTCTCCTTTTGAGAATCATCGGCATCCTCTGCACCCCATGCCAACTCTAACACTTTGAGAGCTTTCTTATCCTTCAAATTGGCTTGCAAGGCTTCCCTAGCATCAACCACATTTTGCAGCTTCTGAATTGAAAGTTTTCCTCGAAGATGCGATAGCTCCATCAATTCTCCAATAGTCGACCCAGCAGATTTCCCCACAACAAAAGCACTCAATGTTCTCAAACTTTTTAGTCTACCCATTTGCACCGGTATTTCTTCAATTTCAGTTCTACTAAAGTCAAGATGCCTCAAGTTAACCAATTTTCTCATGTCTGCAGGCAATTTAGTAAGAGACTTACAATTTGTCAACATTAATTTCTGTAAATTTATCAATTTTGTCATATCTGTAGGCAGTTCAACGAGAGACAAACAATGTGACAATAGTAACGTTTGCAAATTGCAAAGATTGCAAAGAACACCAGGTAACCTTTTAATTGAAGTATAGGAGAGATCCAAGTACCGCAAGTGAATGAGATTTTCAATGGAATTAGGTAATACATTGACATTCTTATAAAGTGACAATGATAACACACGTAAACGTCTTAGTGATGGCACCAAATCTTGTAGAACCTGTTTACTTAGATAACCCTTTTTTGAATTTAAAGGGGTAGGCAAGAAGGTCCGCAAACACTTAGCCCCATTCAATGGCTTAAATTTAAGAGCAACATCAAATTCTTCCTTAGCATATGATAAATGGCGAACTCTTTCTACTTCAAGTGATTCCCACCCTTCCAACCTGGAACAAAACCCCTTAGACATGAAAACAGCCAAGTCATTGATGAGATCATGCATAGTGAAACTTGATTTCCCCGACTTTTGAAACAACGATCGGGATAACAATTCATCAAAATATTCCTTCGCTGCGTTTTCCATTCTTTCCCCATTCTCAGCTTGGGGAATTAAACATTCTCCCATCCAAAGAAAAACCACATCTTCTAGCTTGAATTCATAGTCTTTTGGAAAAATTGAACAATAAACAAAGCAGTGTTTTAACTTAGCAGGAAGATAATGGTAACTCAATTCTAAAGCGGGAAGAATATCACTTTTTTCATAAGGTAACTCCCAAATGCTGCTATTTAATACTCTATTCCATACCTCCGAGTCTAGTTTGGAACGTAACACACCGCCAAGTGTTTGTGCAGCTAGAGGCAACCCATTGCACTTGCGTGCAATTTGCTTGCCAATTTCTTCCAAGTTTGGATGTGCACTACAATTTTCATTTCCAAATGCATGTTTTGCAAGTAACAGCCAGCAATTTTCATGCGACAATGGTTCTAGGTACTGAATAGGAACATTTTGCATGACAGATGCTACATTTTTGTTTCGAGTTGTTACGATGACTTTACTTCCCCTTGCCCCTGAAGTAAAAGGAGTTTGGAGGCACTTCCAATCAAAATATTTCTCATTCCATAAGTCATCCAACACAAATAAAAATTTCTTTCCCTTAAGTTGTTCTCTTAGTTCAACTTGAAGCAAATTTAGATCCGCCGTACTACAAGGTTTTGAAGTGATTGACTCAAGAAGAGTTTTAGTGACCCTAATAGCATCATAGTCTTCTGAAACACAAGCCCAAGCTTTATGTGTAAAATACCCTTTCACCTTAACATCATTGTAAAGCAGTCGAGCAAGGGTTGTCTTGCCAACTCCACCCATTCCAACAATGGTTATGACAGACACATCATCCTCGCTTGCATCATCAGATAACAACACTTCTGTTAAACTTTCTCTGACTTCATCTCTACCATATACATAAGGTTCATGAGTCAAGGAAGTTGTTGGAGTTCTTTGTGAAACCTTCCTCCCAACATCTTCTCTCAAACCAAGAGCAGTTTTCAGTTTTACAAAGTCTTCTAATCTTTGTAACAAGTCTTGTATCTTAGCATTCATGCTCTGATAAAAATGATTACGAGAAATAGAGAGGAAGTTCCACACCTTATTGGTTAATTTGTGGGTTTGATCTTCGCCTTCGAGCTTGCATCGCAAAGCTTCATAGTTGATCTCATCCAGTAAGTCCTCCGCATCAAAGACAGCATGTTTGAGCTCGTCAAGCCACTCTCTTACAGCAGGGTTCTCAGTCTGCTTCTTCTCTGCATCATTGAGCACTACGTACAAGGTCAACAGTGTCATCTTCAGTTTCATGAGGAGTGGTTGATCGAGTTTCTTCTGTCGAAATAAGTCGATGAACTCAGGTGAAGTGATTCTGTCACACAACACCTGGATGGAACCAGAGATAAAAGCCTCTCCGATCAAAGCTCCAGCCATTTCTCTCTGCTCTGCAAACGATTCGGATGAAGTAAAGAAACACAGGTCTGGAAAAGTTTTTTGTGAAATACAGATAAGGTTGAAAACAAAGAAACACCTGGATGGTATTATTGTTTTTTATATATGTGTTAGTATATTTTCATATTCTACTAATGCGTACAACACAATAAGACTTGTTGGTTGACTTCATATTGAATTAGGTAGGACTTTTCATATTTTTATATTTATTTATTTATGTCAAGTTGTGTTATTATATTTTCACAAGCAGGAACCTGACTGGTAGGTAGCTGACATCTTACTAAAGAAGACAACAGGGGACTACTTGTTTAACCCACCATGTCTTTTTGTTAAGCATCGAATCTTCTGATAGGCGCTTCAGCTACAAGACTTGGTAATCTCTAATGATGGATCCCTTCGCACTGCAATATACCATGAAATTTTAGGGTCTCTTTAAGTCTGTTCATGACATGGTAAATAATGAGGCACGCGCATGTTGGAAAATTTGTAGATTTGATGTTTATATTGGACGGGACATTGCTTGATGCTAGAGTGGAAATAACTATTTTTCTACTTCAGACGGTATAAGGCAGATGTTGAAATGATGATGGAATGACTTAGTGCCTCTTTGACTTTTCTATGTTTTTCTTTTGTTGAGCGGTTGTCGACGGCCGTATTAAAAGACCACAGGATGAAGACATACAATCCAATGTCCTTGAAATAATTGGTACAAACATCCAGTCGACATACATTCTTTCCCAGCAGACCCATCAGCTACACTTGGTATAAAACTTCCATTCCTGGTTATGATTGTAAAGAATCTGAAGAAGTATTTCACATTTGAGATTCAAGTTTGCCCATGTTTATTGATGTTTATCAATTGCATAATGGTTGTTTTTCTTGTTCTCTTTTATTTTGCTGTCCGTTGGTATTTCAGGGAATGTTCTGGTAGGTAATATGTTTTTCTCAAAGATGTATCAATTTCACTGGCAAGTCTTAGCTTCTTTTGTTGTATTTGAAGATCTATGTAGTGTAAAATTGGTCATATTTCATGCCAACTTATTTGGAAGTTTCTCCAGCTGCATTATGAACATATTAACTATGCCTGATGTGTTGGATTTGTTGGAGATGTATATACTTGAGGTGAAAATCATGTACCAAGGTTAAGTCCAAGGTTGTAGAGGAATCTGGCTTCTAGGCAACCCATTGCACTTGCGTGCAATTTGCTTGCCAATTTCTTCCAAGTTTGGATGTGCACTACAATTTTCATTTCCAAATGCATGTTTTGCAAGTAACAGCCAGCAATTTTCATGCGACAATGGTTCTAGGTACTGAATAGGAACATTTTGCATGACAGATGCTACATTTTTGTTTCGAGTTGTTACGATGACTTTACTTCCCCTTGCCCCTGAAGTAAAAGGAGTTTGGAGGCACTTCCAATCACTATATTTCTCATTCCATAGGTCATCCAACACAAATAAAAATTTTCTTCCTTTCAGTTGTTCTCTTAATTCAACTTGAAGCAAATTGAGGTCTGTCATATTACAAGGTTTTGAAGTGACAGACTCAAGAAGAGTTTTAGTTACCCTAATAGCATCATAGTCTTCTGAAACACAAGCCCAAGCTTTATGTGTAAAATACCCTTTCACCTTAACATCATTGTAAAGCAGTCGAGCAAGGGTTGTCTTGCCAACTCCACCCATTCCAACAATGGTTATGACAGACACATCATCCTCGCTTGCATCATCAGATAACAACACTTCTGTTAAACTTTCTCTGACTTCATCTCTACCATATACATAAGGTTCATGAGTCAAGGAAGTTGTTGGAGTTCTTTGTGAAACCTTCCTCCCAACATCTTCTCTCAAACCAAGAGCAGTTTTCAGTTTTACAAAGTCTTCTAATCTTTGTAACAAGTTTTGTATCTTAGCATTCATGCTCTGATAAAAATGATTACGAGAAGTAGAGAGGAAGTTCCACACCTTATTGGTTAATTTGTGGGTTTGATCTTCGCCTTCGAGCTTGCATCGCAAAGCTTCATAGTTGATCTCATCCAGTAAGTCCTCCGCGTCAAAGACAGCATGTTTGAGCTCGTCAAGCCACTCTCTTACAGCAGGGTTCTCAGTCTGCTTCTTCTCTGCATCATTGAGCACTACGTACAAGGTCAACAGTGTCATCTTCAGTTTCATGAGGAGTGGTTGATCGAGTTTCTTCTGTCGAAATAAGTCGATGAACTCAGGTGAAGTGATTCTGTCACACAACACCTGGATGGAACCAGAGATAAAAGCCTCTCCGATCAAAGCTCCAGCCATTTCTCTCTGCTCTGCAAACGATTCGGGTGAAGCAAAGGAACACAGGTCTGGAAGTATGAAAACTTTTTGATATTGGAAATACAGGTAAGGATGATGAAAACAAAGAAACACTACGTACTCTATTATTGTTTTTATGTTTGTTTATTTCAATTTGTGTTATTATAGTCTAGGGTGGGTGGGTGAGACCCACACGGCCAATATAGCTAAGCACTCTAGTTTGAAACGATATAGGATTAAGTAGGACTTTATATGTATAAACTTTTTAATTTATAAAAATTTAGAAGGAGATTGACTACTTTCACTATCAATGCAAGGCAGATCCACAACCTCTAGCCGGATATTTATTTGTTTATTTATTTATGTCAAGTTGTGTTATTATATTTTCACGGAACCTGATTGGTGGCTTGCGTCTTACTAAAGAAGACAACAGAGGACCACTTGCACTCAAGCTGGAAGTGTCCTCTGCTTTTGGAAGAGTCTATCTGAAAATGATTCCAAGGTTTGAACAGGTGCAATTTGCATGAAAGATGCTACATTTTTGTTCCGTATTACTAAGAGGACTTTTACTTCCCCGCCCCTGAAGTAAAGCAAAAGAAAAAGAAAGGATGAAAGAACAACTTTACCCCGAACAATTCAAACATTATCAAAGTTAACCGGATATTTTTGTATTATCCACTAAGGTCTATTGACATTCATTACTTTTTTCTATGTCTATCTTGCCCTTGAGATAAATAATAGAAATTGTTCACTAGTAAGACCAGTGGTCAACGTAAACATTGACCCTAGAGGGCGTGCAAGGTAGCAAAGGAAGTGTGTGAGTTGAGTGGAGATGTGTAAGAACACTGAAGAAGATGGGAACCCTTATTTGGCATTGACAAGAAACCTTGCAAATGAAAAGCTCACCAAGAAAAGTCATGCTGTCCTGCAAAAAGACTACTCATTTGTTGAGACTTAAAAAGGACATGAGTTGTGATTAGTATAACAACCCTAAGAAACAAAGCAAAATAATAACAGAAATCAGATTAAGTTTTTCTTTTGGACGTGCAACCTATTTTCTTTCTTATTTTAAATATATATATTTCTATGTATTTTTCATTTTAAAATAAAGTAGTTGTGTTTTGAATTTATTTTTTTTTAAGTGAGGGCAAATTTGAGTTATTAGAAAATTAACAATAAAAGTCTTTTGCTTTATATGTATCCCGTGAGTTATTTACACTAACACCCCTCCCAGGTGTTCGGATTTTTGACAAAACCCTCTGCAATTTTGGAAATTACACAAACACCTCCTTAGGTTTTAAATTATTTTCACAAGACCCATTTTCGTTGATTTTTCATACAAATATTGATGATTTTATATATAAAAAAATTCTCCTAATGACAAAGTTAGCATTTGAGATTAAATTGCACATACATTAATTGACGTTGATTTGGTCAGTTGCACACATTTTTTTAAAAAAATAAACCATCACATTTTAGACGAGTAATCAACGAAAAGGGAATTTAAAAAAAACAATTTGAAATATCGGAGGGTGTTCATGTAATTTCCAAAACCTTAGAGGGTTTTGTAAAAAGTAAAAAACTTGAGGGAGTATTAGTGTAAATGAATCTATATCTTAGCCTATATTGGCTTTCTTTTACTGTGAAATTCTCTTTATATAGAATTTGGTTGTGTGTTTTTTGCTTATTAACAGTGTAACTAATGTTATCTTCTTCTCTTTTTTTTTCCCCTGTTTTCAAATTTTATTTATTCATAAGATTGTCAATTTATTATATAATCCGCACTTAATACATTCTTTTCTTTCTTAATATTTTTATCAACTAGAGGCATTTGTGATATTATGAAAGGCAGTTTCCCAACAATAGGGTTTTAATTGGATTGAAAAAGGCATTTAACGGGCATCTTGATGTGCTCCCAAGTGATCTTGAATTCAAGTTCCCATAATACCCATGTGTGTAAATAAAAAATAAAAAAAATCCTCGTGACAAAACAATTACTCTCTAATGAGTACGGATATGAATTTTATAGCATTAGCATGAAAAGTTTAAAAACAATATCCTTCTTGATGATATCCTTGGGATCAATATCCTTTGAACCATGCGACAAGTATAAATTCCCCTGTTGTTGAAGAAGAATGGGATGAATGCACACTTTCGAAAAATTGTATGAAATAAGATGGCTCCCATCCGTAGATTTTCATTCTGTGTGGCTGGCTCCTTTTAACAGTAGGAAAACAATATAAGAGAATAATTACTTACATCGTACAGTCATAAAGGTCCCAGCTGATATGAAAACTACCATTAATCTAAAGAATCATATACAGGCGTTCACTTTTTCTTTTTCATTATTTCCATGGTCGTGCCTTGTGGCACAGCAGCAATTCAAGGCCAATTTTCTGTCTGAAATGCTGATGCCGTAACGCATGTAATGTATGAATCTGCTTGGTCTGATCCCACCAATCCAAATTGGAATAAAAAAAAATTGAAGGTAATAGGATTCTAAATGAACAAGCAACAAAAAAAACTGAGCCACATTAAATCTCGCTAAAAAATAAATCTGTGCAGACCCTTACAGAAGAAAGCAGAGAAAGGAGTTTACAGTGAAGTAAGCAGCTAAGATGACATCTATGATTACACCATCAGCATCGACTCTGAGATCATTCATGGTTGCCTTCACACGTTGCTTTGACCTCCAAAAATGGGAAAACTTCTCAAGTCTGCAAGTATACATACAATATCTGACTTTGATTTGAGAGTTGAGAGTGAAATATCCAAAAACAGTACTTCGTCTCTGTGAGAGTGAGTTGAGAGCTCATATCATATAGTGACCTCATCATTTATCCTGATGCAAGGAATGTGAGATATCTTGGCCCAATCTTCTCCAGCCTTATTCTGATACCTTTTCTCCAGGGCAGAACATTGGGAGATTCTCAGGAAAGAAAGAGATGGAGGCAAACCCTCTTCTGGCAGGAATTGGATACTGTCACA
Organism: Prunus avium; assembly: GCF_002207925.1. The sequence goes on along the minus strand of NW_018923032.1, from coordinate 9,554 downwards.
CCCACTAATATGTAGGCTTTGAAGAGAAGTGAGGTGTCCAAGTCCCTTACCATCCAAAGATTTCATACTTGAAAGTCCCCAGATGCGGAGAGTGCGAAGAGTAGTAGGGAGCAGCTGTTCCAGAAGCAACGTCTCCAAGATATCCCCACTTCCCCTACCACCAATGCTAAATTCTTCAAGGGAGACGAGTCCTTGCAAACCCCAGTACTCTCCCACTGATGAAGGCCTCAGTCTCTCACAATTCTCAAGGCGAAAAACTCGGAGATTGGGAGGCAAACCCCCATCTTCTGCAAATGACTCAAGATTTGGAAGACCCCTTATCCCCAAATGTTGAAGACCTGTGAGGGTGTGAATGCGTTCGGGCAATGACTGCAAATTCTGGCATTCACGGACTGTAAAGTCATTCAAGTTGGGAGCGGGCAATTCTCCCGGAAAACACACCAACTTTGGACAGCCTGTGATATACAAAGTTCTGAGATGACTGAGATTCTCAACAACTCCTTCTTCAACGGAAAGGGATTCCAGATTCTCACACTCCCAAATGTAAAGCGACGTCAATTTGGGAAAAATGCCCAACGGAAAGGACCTCATTGAATCACAGCTATAATATATCTGCAAATTGTCTAGCGAGGTCAACTTGGCCATCATCTGATGAGGTAGGAATTCTAATCTCCTACAATTGACTATCTCAAGCGATGCCAGCGTAGTGGGTAGACCATCTTCAGGGAACGACAACAGGTTTGGACAATCACAGAGACTCAAATGTTGAAGACAATTGAGGTTGGGCAATAGTATCTCTGGGAATGGTAACAGACCTGTTTCGTATACATCACCGATAAACAATTCTTCAAGAGATTTGTAGGAGTCCATTTTAAAACTAGAAGTAGTAGTAGTGGTGGCCCTTTGATCATGTAAAACCCCACACCCAGTCACCCAAAGCTTCTTCAAGCAAGGCATATGACAAGCCAAGGGCAAGCTTCCTCTAAGCTTCGGACAATCTTTTAGAATCAGCTCCTGGAGACGAGGAAAGTCTGGACCATATTCACCTCCACTTCCACTTCCACTTGGTACCCATTCCTCCCACTCTGCCATTTCCCCAAACTGCAGCTTCTCCAAAGATTGAAATGGCTGAATTGGGGAACCTTCATTTCTTCCATAGAACTCAACACCAATCGTCTTAACAAGTTTCATCCTTTTTATCTTGAGCTTCTTGAGAGCAGGTAGCCGCCCAATTGGTGGCATCAACCAACAGTAACTACAATCTTTGAGACACATGACTTGTATGTTAGAGAAGGACGAGTCTCCTAACCAATTAGGGAACTGGGTTCCACCATAGGATCTAATAGTTAGTTTCTCCAAATTCACGCAAGGTTGGAGCTTGTCAAGTACATCTTTCTCCTTTAGGGAATCATCTGCATCCTCATCACTCCATTTCAACTTTAACTCTTTTAGATCTTTCTTATCCTTCAAATTGCCTTGCAAGGCATCCCTAGCATCAACTACATTTTGCAGTTTCAATATTGAAAGCTTTCCTCGAAGCTGTGGGAGCTCCCTCAATTCTCCAATGCTCGGCCCAGTAGATTTACACAAGGTTCATGAACCAAGGAAGTTGTTGGAGTTTTTTGTGGAACCTTCCTCCCAACATATTCTCTCAGACCAAGAGCACTTTTCAGCTGTACAAAGTCTTCTAATCTTTGTAATAACTCTTGTATCTTAACATTCATGCTCTGATAAAAATGGTTATGAGAAGTAGATAGGAAGTTCCACACCTTATTGGTTAAATTGTCGATTTGACCTTCACCTTCGAGCTTGCATCGCAAAGCTTCATAGTTGATCTCATCCAGTAAGTCCTCCGCATCAAAGACAGCATGCTTGAGCTCGCCAAGCCACTTTCTCACAGCCGGGTTCTCTATTTGCTTCTCCTCTGCATCATTGAGCACTGCGTTCAAGGTCAACAGTGTCACCTTCAGTTTCATGAGGAGAGGTTGATCCAGTTTCTTCTGCCGAAATAAGTCGATGAACTCGCGTGAAGTAATTCTGTCACACAACACCTGGATGGAAGCAGAGATAAAAGCCTCTCCGATCAAAGCTCCAACCATCTCTCTGGTCTGCAAACGGTTCGGGTGATGCAAAGCAACACAGGTCTGGAAGTATGAAAGCTTTTTGATATTTTTTATGTTTGTTTATTTCAATTTGTGTTATTATAGTTTCATTATTCTACTAATGCGTACGACCAATAAGATTTGTGGGTTGACTTCAAATTGGGACGGCCAATAAAGCACTATAGACTGAAACGATACAGGATTAGGTAGGACTTTCTATTGTTTTTATTTATAGAAGTTTTGGGAGAGATTGACCCTTTCACCACCTACGCCAAAGCAGACCCATTATTTATATATTTATGTCAAGTTGTGTTATTATATTTTCACAAGCTGGAACCTGACCAGTAGCTAACGTCTTACTAAATAAGACAACAGGGAACCACTTGCACTCAAGCTGGAAGAGTCCTCTGTTTGGCTTCTGGAAGAGCCTATCTGATAATTATTCCAAGGTTTGAATAGGAGCTATTTGCATGAAAGATGCTATATTTTTGTTCCGTGTTGTTACGAGGACTTAACTTCCCTTGCCTCTGAAGTAAAGCAAAAGAAAAAGGAAGAAAGAAAGAACAACTTTACCCCAAAAAAGAGAAAGAGAGAGAACAAAGAAGGTGACTAATACAGAAGGGGCTTTTAGAATCAAGCCCAAACAATTCAAATATTATCAAAGCTAACCAGATATTTTTTAATCATCCACTTAGGTCTATTGACATTCGTTACTTTTTTTTATGTCTATCTTGCCCTTGAGATAAATAATAGAAATTGTTCACTAGTAAGACCAGTAGTCAACGTAAACATTGACCCTAGAGGGGGTGCAAGGTAGCAAAGGAAGTGTATGAGTTAAGTGGAGATGTGTAAGAACACTGAAGAAGATGGGAGCCCAATGCTAGACCCTAATTTGGCATTGACAAGAAACCTTGCAAATGAAAAGCTCTCTAAGAAAAGTCATGTTGTCTTGCAAAAGGACTACTAAATTGACCCTAGAGGGGGTGCAAGGTAGCAAAGGAAGTGTATGAGTTAAGTGGAGATGTGTAAGAACACTGAAGAATGTGTAAGAACACTACTAGACCCTAATTTGGCATTGACAAGAAACCTTGCAAATGAAAAGCTCTCTAAGAAAAGTCATGTTGTCTTGCAAAAAGACTACTAAGTTAGCATTTGAGACTTAAAAGGACATAAGTTGTGATCGGTATAACAATCCTTACCCTAAGAAATAAAGCAAAATAATAACAGAAATTAGATTAAGTTTTTTTTGGACGTGCATCCTATTTTCTTTCTTATTTTAAATATATATTGTTCTATGTATTTGTCATTTTAAAATAAAGTAGTTGTGTTTTGAAATTTTTTTTAAAGTGAGGGCAAATTTGAGTGATTAGAAAATTAACAATAAAAGTCTTTTGCTTTATATATATCCCAGGAGTTATTTACACTAACACCCCTCTCAGATTTTTAAATTTTTGACAAAACTGCGGTTTTAGAAATTACATGAACACCTCTTGAGGTTATAAATTATTTTCACAAAACCCATTTTCGTTGATTTTTCATCCAAATATTGATGATTTTATATATAAAAACATTCTCCAAATGACAAAGTTAGCCTTTGAGATTAAATTGCACATACATTTATTGAGGTTGATTTTGTCATCTGCACACGTTTTTTTAAATGAAACCATCAAGTTTTGGATGAACAATCAACGAAAATGGATTTTATAAAAACAATTTGAAACCTCGGAGAGTGTTCGTGTAATTTCCGAAATCTTAGGAGGTTTTGTGAAAAGTCAAAAACTTGAGGGAGTATTAGTGTAAATAACTCTATATCCCAGCCTATATTGACTTTCTTTTACTGTGAAATTCTCTTCATGGAATTTGGTTGTATGTTTTTTGCTTAACAGTGTAACTAATGTTATCTTCTTCTTCTTTTTTCCCTGTTTTCAAATTTTATTTATTCATAAGATTGTCAATTTATTATATAATCCTCACTTAATAAATTCTTTTCTTTCTTAATATTTTTATCAACTAGAGGCATTTGTGATATTAGGAAAGGCATTTTCCCAACAATGGTGTGTTAGTTGGATTGAATAAGGCATTTAGCATGCCCCTTTGAGTTTTGACGTGCTTTCAAGTGGTCCTAAGTTCAAATCCCCATGATACTCAAGTGTGTAAAAAAAAAAAAAAACATTTTCCCCATGACAAAACAATTACTCTCTAACAAGTATGGATACGAATTTTATAGCATTAGCATGAAACGTTTAAAAACAATATTTAATTCGCCAAGATATTTGAAGCTTCCTTACAGCAGTTAATAATTTTCATTAATCATACCATCTTTTTTCTAATCTCTGTGTTTTCACCTGTACGTTTACCTTATTTATGTAAAATTATAACAAAATATAATTAGAAACAGGTTTTTCGTTTGCGCAAATTTTAATAGAAAGGGGAAACAAAACGAAAAAACCTTTCCAAATTCTCAATCCTATCTTCTACCTAGACGACGAAGTCCTAGTTAATTACGGAATTGCCCCTTCCCCATTTCATTCAGGAGGCTCCACTTTCCAACTTCTTTGCGGAGTTGTATAGAATCCGCCTTCAAGGCTCTTTAACAATACAAAACCTTTTGCAATTTCTCCACCGACTCAATCTTTGCATCCCTTCTCAATTTGATACTCAAAATATCAAATTCGATCGGTTTTATTTTCTCCGTTCAAAAACCCTAAGATCCTCTCTCCGGTATTCAACCACCGAATTAGGGTTTCAGTTCTCCAATCCCAGAGGCACACAGAGAGCGAACGATAGCCATGGATGATAGCTGCGCTGTGTGTGCCGATACTCTCGAATGGGTCGCGTACGGGGCTTGTGGACATCGCGAGGTGTGCTCCACCTGCGTCGTTCGTCTCCGCTTCATCTGCCAGGATCGCCGATGCTGCATCTGCAAGACCGAGTCCGACGTCGTTTTCGTCACCAAGGTAAGGGCTTTTCCTTTATCTCGAGTTTTGATTCTTGTTTCGATTTACGATTTTGTGTTGAAATTTCAAATAATAATTGAAATTTACGATTTTAGCACACGTAGCAGCTCGTAAGTAATTGAATTTTTGTGTTTTGGAGAATCTGAATGTTCTTTCTTCTGGCTTTGAGGATGTTCTTTTAAATGTTACCCCTTTCCGCCGTTCCATTGATGTTTTACACTGTCTTCTTCTCTGCTTCTGGTTTCTTTATGATAGATTGTTTATATGGTGTGCTTTTTCTATCTTTGCAGGCTCTAGGAGATTATACAAGGATGATTAGTGACTTCTCAGTCTTGCCATCTGAAGTAAGGGAGGGTCGTGTGGGATCATATTGGTACCATGAGGACACACAAGCGTTTTTTGATGACGTGGACCACTACAAGATGATCAAGGCAATGTGCAAGCTTTCATGCAGCGAATGTGACAGGACGGAGGAGCAATCAAATGACGGCCCGAAGCGTCGGGGGAAGATTCGGAACGTTGAACAGCTGAAGGGCCATTTATTTCACAAACATAGGTTGTTCATGTGCTCATTATGTTTGGAAGGGAGGAAGGTAGAATCCATATACATGATTGCTATGATACTTGAGATTTATCGTATATTTACACTTTAAGCAGAGCTTTAGTTCTATTGTATCCTTTCGGTCTTCTTTATTAACCTTTTTCTTGTGTGTAATCCATTGGCTTCTTATGCACTACACAGGTGTTTATTTGTGAACAAAAATTGTATACTAGAGCACAATTGAATCAGCATATAAATTCGGGTGACTCTGAAGTGGATGGAACTGAGAGTGAAAGAGGTGGCTTCATGGGACATCCTGTGTGTGAGTTTTGCCGAACCCCATTCTATGGGGATAATGAACTGTACTCCCACATGTCTACCGAACACTATACTTGTCATATATGCCAAAGGTAAGTAAGCCGTCTTTTACTGAAAAGAATGCTATGTTTTGATTGTAATGTAGAATAAGTTTAAGCTCATATGAGATCCTATGCTGATCAATGCAGGCAGCATCCTGGACAGTATGAATATTATAAGAATTACGATGACCTGGAGGCAAGTTATTGGTGATTTTGTTATTTATTTATTATTTATTTTATTTGTGGTGCCTTGTATGAGTTTTGAATATTTTTTTTCATGTCATAGATGCACTTCCGCCATGGTCATTTCCTATGTGAAGATGAGTCCTGCCTTGCCAAAAAGTTTGTTGTCTTTCAATCTGAGGCAGAAATGAAGGTGAATTTTTAGAACGTGAGATATTTTCTGTGTTCCTGCATCTTGTAGCATTTAATTATTTTGACTTTGCTTTGTTTTTTATTTTTCAGAGGCATAATACGATTGAACATGGAGGGCGTTTGTCTCGTTCTAAGCGTAATGCTGCTTTGCAGGTAAGTATAAGTATTCTTTTTTTTTTTTTCTTGTCTTGCATTTTCCATTTTACAGCTAGGCTGAGTACTTCTCTCATCTTTTTTATTTATATATTTGTTTTGTTTTGTGAATTTTCTTTTATCTCATATAATTATTATTTTTATTTTGTAACAGATACCAACCAGCTTCCGGTATCAACGAACAAGTGAGCAAGATCATCGACGTGGAAGAGGTGGAAGAGGTCGTACTTTTCGTCGTGATTCTTCTGAAAACCAACTTTCTATGGCTATTCAAGCAAGTTTGGAGACAGCTCATGCTGAAAATACATTCCATGATCCTTCATCCTCCAGTGGGCAAGTTGCTCCACATCTTGGAGATATAAGCGATATTGATCCAATTGTTGACCCATTTGAATCATTAACTACAACGGATATCGAAACATCTTCAAGGTATCGTCAAGCCTTGGGGCATAGTTCTAGTAATGCACCTTTGGAGGAATCTTCCTTTCCTCCCCTCTCAGTGGCACCTAGCAGCAGTCAATCAAACCCCAGATCTGACTCGGATGGTTTGCCTAATAACACCATGGCAGCACATCTTCGGCGCAAGAGCAACCGCAAGGTGGCTGTTAATAGCTCTGGTCAGGCTTGGCCAGCAGCAAGGCGTGGGCCTGTAGTACAACCTACTAGTTCAGCTCAGGCTTGGCCTACAACAAATGTTTCACCTATAATATCTGGTGGTTCTGGTCAGAACAATGGGCCCAGACCATCTAGTTATGCAAGTTCTGCTCAGGCTCAAGTCGAGACTAGACAGACAACAGTTTTGCGCGGTTCTGGTCAGAACAATGGATCCAGACCATCAAGTTATGCAAGTTCCGCTCAGGCTCAAGTTGAGACGAGACAGACAACAGTACATGGGTTATCATCATCTGGTTCTTTGTGGGATTCAAGCAAAACCAAGTCTGGTAGGATCAGCCACTCTACATCAGCTCCGAATTTGGTTGAAAATGGATCTGTACAACCTTCGGTTTCAGATTTTCCTCCAGTTTCTGCAGCACAAGTGCGTAAGTTTCCCACAACTAGCCAGGCTGTATTGAAAGTGGGGGATGTTCAAACTGCTAATAAGTCTTTGGTGGAAAAGATTCGTGCCGCTCTTGAATTTGACGAAGACAAATACACTACCTTTAAAGACATATCTGGACAGTATCGTCAAGGTTTAGTCGCCACAGAAATATATTTAGATTTTGTGCGGCAGTTTGGCTTGTTGCATCTTGTCCTTGACTTGGCTAGACTCTGCCCTGATGGTCAGAAGCAGAAAGAGCTGATCGATGCCTACAATGCTAGTATTCGAAACAATATTGCACAAGGCGATGGATGGTCTCAGGGCAATGTCCGCTTGAAAGAGGGTAATAGTTCTAAGAAGGGTAAAGGGAAGTTTTCAGAGGCTGAAAACAGCAACGAAGGCATGCCTTTGAAAACACTGGGTAATAGTTCTAAGAAAGGTAAAGGGAAGATTTCAGAGGCTGAAAACAGCATTTCTAAGAACACACTAGCAGATAGCTTTCTTAGCTCTGTACAGGAACTTCAATCAAACTACAGGCCTTCTGAAGAAGCAGTGGAGGTGTTGCCAAAGGATGGGTACCGTGCTGCCAAAGAAAAATCAAAGCTGTTAGTTAATGAGCACCAAGAGGAATTAAACTCCCGCAGTCAACCTCTAGTGCAACTAAGGGGCGAAAAGGATTCCCAGACAACTGGTGGTGGACCTAATCCAAATTTAGGGAATGGGGGTGGAGGGAGTAAGCAGCGTAAGAAATCCTCAAAGTTTCATAGGGTCCGCCTGGGTGATGGCTCTGCTGCAGCGCTTTTAGATCTCAGAAATTCTGATCCGCAGCCAGATGCTGGTAATGAGCGATTAGATGGGAGCAGTAACTCAGCTGGAGGATTGCCTGTTCAAGGTGTCTGGCGAAAGGGAACTCAGAAACTCTTTAGTTAGAGGAAAGAGCTAAGTTATCAGATTTTTTGTTAAAGTGTCCTGCGTTTACAAATGGAACCAGTAGTGCATGGAAAAGAGTTCAGAGGTGGTCCTTGTGTTTAACCGACTGGGTTTGCTTGTCGTGGCAATTTTGAGGTTTTTCTTGTTCTTTTGAAGGATCTTGCCTGATTGGGCTTATATGCGTTCACATGATCACATCTTCATATTTGTCATCATTATGCAAGTGTTCATATATACTCTTCGGAATGAGAATGCAGAGGTTTGAGACTTGATACAGTTTTGGTTAACGTTTGTGTCCTTGAAATTGGCGTGATTTGTGTTATTTATATGCAAAGGTCCCAAAACTATAATTAACCGAAAGTGCAATGGGTTGATTTTATGGAAGTGCTTTTGTAATATGGGAAGGCAAAATAAATAAATTTAAGAATTTTTTTTATGTGAATTTTTTTTATGGAAAGCCTCTCCAACCACTTGTTTCTGTACTTTGCAAATACCTTAAGTGTGGTTGAAACTGTGAAACTTTTAAGATTTGTTGCCTAATAAAGCGATTTGCAGAATGTCCTACGGCTACCAAATTACGTGATCCGAATTCGATGTGGTAGACATAGGATGAAAGTGTTGTGTTATTTCCTCTTCTAAGAGAGTCACTAACTGAAGATTGCAATATCTAGAATATTAGAAATAATAATGATAGCAAGATAAAAGGGCATGAGAAACTAATCAAAGCCCTTAAGCAAGAATTTTTAGCCTAAAATTATAATTATGGAAGAGCGAAACAACAACTTTTTTTTTTTTTTTTTCGCAGGCAAAATATGACGAGTTAAAGCATGAGTAGGAGGCAATAGTAAGAAATTTTAGAATTATTAATTTAAGATGTCAAGATTAAACATGAAATTATAGGAAAAAGAAAAAGAGGCTAACGAGCCCAATAAAAAAAAATTATACTCAAGAAAAAAGAGGGGCGACAATTACAAAAACTTTTGTCTTATGAAATGAATACACCCTCGGTATGGGCTGAACCAATAATGTCCCGAAAAAAATTAAAGCAATGCGGCTTTTGAGTGGGCCCTGAAGGGAAGAAAACGACATTCAGATGCT
>NW_018923030.1:15011-30573 GCF_002207925.1 Prunus avium | reverse complement strand
TTTATTTGTTTATTCTTCATTTTTCTAATTTTTGTTAATGTTTTTTAGTTGCTACTACTTAGCGGGTCAATCCGACACGACCTGAAACTCTCATGAGAACTTAACGGGTCAACCCATGCATGACACGTTTATTAAACGGGTCGAATTTGAGTTGAGCATTCCTAACACGTATATAATCTAAATTAGACACGACCCATTAATACAAACTGACACAATTGAATTGGTAATCAAACCTTTAGTAAATCAAAGTAACCTACAAAATGGTCTGCATGCTTTTTCGGCTGAAGTCAAATAAATCAAAAAAAAAAAATCAATTAAATGCTAATTAAATACAACGAAATTAAAGACCAATTGAATGGTTACCAAACAGAAAATTAACAGCAACCATTTCCAATGATAACAATTGCATTGCACCAACGTCCAAAACAATGATATTAAAAATAAATTTTGTTTTGAAATATCTAATCAAATCAAATCAAGTTAACCAACAACACTTCAAAATTTCAGTTTTCCGATAAATCAAATAATAAATTAACTGTATTTTGAAATACTCACAAAAATCCAACAATTCCCCACATATTTTGAAAAAAAAAAAAAATTAGGGCAAAGTGAAAATTCTATTTTATTTTTTTTGGTCAATAAGCAAAGTGACAATTCAATGCATTAGAACTGGGGCTTATTATAACAAAAGGTCCCTGTAGGATATGATAGTCATGAGCCACACAAATTTGGTGAAAATAATATTTTTTATGAACCAAGATTTCTTATTGTGAGTCCAAGAGGACTCACAACCCACATTAAATATATATATATCACAAAACATCCCTGAGGTTTACACACCTATCACAAATGGTCCCTGCAAATTTTTTAAATTTAAAATTCATAAAATTTTGATTTTATTTTTTAAATTTTATGAATTTTAAATTATTTTAAAATATACATTGTATTTTAAATACACATGACACTATATTATTTTAGATGTGGGTTCCACATATATGCCACATCAACAAATTAATGGAGTTTTTAAAAATTAATTTAAAAATGAAAAAAAATCAAGGATTTAGGGTTTATAAATGGTCCTCAAGGTTAAAATCCTTATATAAATGGTTTTTTCATTTTTAAATTTTATGAATTTTAGATTATTTTTTTAAAAAAACTTCATTAGTTTGTTGGTGTGGCATATATGTGGAGCCCTCATCTTCAAAAATATAGTATCATATGTATTTAAAATACAATATATATTTTTAAATATTATAAAAAACAAAAACAAAATTTTATGAATTTTAAATTAAAAAATTAAAAAAATTTGCAGGGACCATTTTTGATAGATGTGTTAATCTCAGGGATGTTTTGTGATATGTATATATGCCACGTCAGCAAACTAACGGAGTTTTTGACGGAACCTAACGGCAAGGATCATTTGTGATCACACATACTAACCTTGAGGACCATAAGTGACACAAAAAAACATTAAGGATGCAATCTGATAGTTTCGTAAACCTTAGGGACCTTTTGTGATAATAAGCCTTAGAACTGGTGTCCTTTAGACTTTGTACTAGCCTTAGGATATGATAGTCATGAGCCACACAAATTTGGTGAAAATAATATTTTTTATGAACCAAGATTTCTTATTGTGAGTCCAAGAGGACTCACAACCCACATTAAATTATTGGATTCAAGTTTGTTCAAGCGGGTTGCTGAGAATGGACAATGCGCCCACTTGGATATTCACGAGTACTGCCTAAGCTCTCATAGGAAGCGGTTGCATTTCCACACTCTTATAGGTGAATCCATCAATAGTGCACTGTAATCAAGTACCCCACCTAAAGTCCAACCTCACTATCTACACCACATGGAAGAATTCTTAGTCGTATAAATTTGATAGTGCAGGCCCGATCAACAAAGAACTTGTTCTTACCCATAAGAACCTACACATCAGCTGTTGACCACTGATACTTGCCTAAGTCCCCATCCCCCTCGATGTATCACTCACTTGCTTTCAACATAGTGATTTTGTCAGAAGATCAATCAAGTTCATCTCTGACATAAAAAAAAATCTAGGGATATCACCCCAGTCTCAAGCATGTTGAGCTCGGGCTATTGCAGTTTGACAATCCCGTTCTCTTGCACTCTAGGACCCAAGGAAATTGTGGTCCAAGAAATAAAACTGATTTAAATATCATCATTTTTTACTTTTCCAATATCAAAACACTATTTCAGTTATTAAAAATAAATCAAAAAAACATTTAAGATAAAACTAAGAAACCAAACAACAACCACCATGATAGAGAAAGTGTTAGATCAAGGGAGAAGAGGTTTAGAGAATGGTTAGTAACGTTTAGGATAATAACTTGACTTAGAAAGGAAAACTTTTGAAAAAGTAACAAAGTAATTTTATTTTATTGAAATAGGAAAGTACAAGGCTTAACTAGAGTTGGATACAAGAGTTGGCTGGCTGTAGCTTGTGTCACTTGAATACACAATTGGGCTGCTATTGCTATATATATAGAGTAGCTGAACCGACGTAAAGGATGGCAAATATCTAGTGAAGTCGGTTATTGCATAGTAACCGACTTCTCAAACTGTTTTCCAGCCACTAATTATAATATAAGTCTAGAATAGTCTTAGTTACATTACATTAAATAATTAATGGGATGTTTCTAGTGTAGAGCTCAAATTTGACTTGTCTATGTTCACTCAATTTTTTTAGATTTTTCTATATCATTCAAAAATTTTCTTTATTATTCAATGTACATTACTTTTGAACAGAAAGGCAGAATTATCCACCGCCAGGAGAACAGGACTGTGCAGCCTAAATATCACAATGCATAGACACATACAAAGCTGACCTCTTCCATAAAGGGATATCTGACAAGATATTCTCACAATGCAGACATTTCAAAGTTGGTTTTCTTCCATTAATATTAAGGGACATAGCCTGCATGTCTATTAGAAATATTTCCATTAAGGTACTCATACCAATATAAAACTTGGATGCTTTATGAATCACATTTGAGTCAAAAGCTTCCCCAAAAGGATTTAAGGGTCCATACCTTTACACCAAGTTTGAAAGTAGTACTGCTCTATCCAATAGATAGAATTCTATTCTATTCTACTGTGTAATGCGAGTATATATATGGCTATACAATTGCATGTATTCTAGAACAGTATCGAAAATATACAAGAGGCATATTCCTTTGTTCTTGCTAGCTGTCTTGACTAGCATCTGGATGCGCTTGGGTGTGTTGAACACTTGCATGGGTGTGAGATTGAGCTTGGTTATTACATATGCAGCATGCCATTAGTTCAGATTCAGAAGGCAAGTACAAAAACGCATCCTTCGATTCTTGGATTGAGCTTGATTATTTGTGCCCATTAATATTCTGGCACAAGCTCCTAATACTTGTATGATGTATCGTTTTGATGTTTTATATGAAATTGATGTTTTGCTTAGTTGTGTTTCTCTAACTTAGCTCCAATTTTTGGTTATTAAAATCCTTTTGTTTTGATAATATCACAAAATTTGAAGAATTTCTGTTGAATATGAACCATGGTGGAATGAAAACAATTGATTCATATTGAAATAATTTAAAAACAATCGGGGTGGATACTTGATGAATTCGAAAGGCAATTTAAAAACATATAATTTTGTGTTCTTTGACAACTGTCTAAGCTGTTGATAGACATATTGAATCACTTGTCAAGACAGATTCGTGCTCTAAACTTCTGCCCCAAATGATGGATTCGTGCTCTATTAGCAATAGAAACTCCTATAAAGAAAACACTTCTACATCTGTGGCAATTACTATAGAGCACGGAAATTTTGCGCCCTTAATAATAAAGAGCACAAATAAGAATTGTGTATGAAGCCAATTATTATAGTAGTGATGGTACGTACCTGGACCTAGAATATATTATGGGGATTTCAATACTTGGATTAGAGGTATTATATTTATACCTATTGAGTTGAATATGTCCCTTACCTGCAATGGAGGTACATGATAAATCATTTTCAACTTTATCTATTGGCTAGGTATTAGGTCAATAGGTAATATGCGGAGTATATAGGTGCATCAAAGAGATATTTTACGGGTTTGCTAGGTACGGAGTTGAATTTATCTTTCCTGGATATTAGGTATTTTACGAATATGAAAAATTATGAGAAACAATTAAAACAACTTGATTAACCATGCCTATAGGTAGCAAGGACAAAACTCAACCTAACGACAAATAAAACAGAGAAGAAAAAATTATGATATATGAGTGAGATATTGAATTACCAACGAAGAAAAATGTCAACATTAGAATCACTGGCGTTGGCAAATATATTTGAAAAAAAATACAATGTACACAATGTATAGGTTGCAACTTGCAAGAGTGAAACAATACAGCCGACATCACTTGCTCAAAACAACAAACTGAAGTTGATTATAAATGTTCAGAATTCAATAAATAGAACTGCGATTAAATTCAAATAAAAAAGAGTTATTTACACTAACACCCCTTGAGGTTTTCGTCTTTTTCATAAAAAAAATTTATTTACACTAAAACTCATTTTCATTGATTTTTCATCCAAAGATTGATGATTAAAATATTCTCCAAATGACAAAGTTGGCCTTTGAGATTAAATTGCATATACTTCATTGAGGTTAATTTTGTCATTTGCATAAATTTTTTTAATGAAATCATCAAATTTTGGACAAACAATCAGCGAAAAGGGATTTTGTGAAAACACAAGAAATCTCAAGAAGTGTTAGTGTAAATAACTCAATAAAAAATAACAAATCAATAACTTGCCCCTTTTAAACCGGAGGGACATAATAGGAACAAAAAATAGCCAAAGACAAATATGACTTATCCCATTAAGGAAGGTAATCCTACATAAAGAATTTGGATCAACAAACAATATTGTGTGGACTAGAACCACATTGGGCGATTACGTTTTTGGACTTATGGCAAATTGGGCCAAAAAAATCAGGGGAAGTATGATCATTTTCTAACATGTGTGTTTATTCTTCCCGCATGTGTTTATAGCAAGCTGATTGTGCTTTTAATATTATGCGTGATTTACTTTAGAGAAATGATTTTGTCCATAAACATGTAATGAAATATTTCTTAAAGTAAGGAATCAACATATTTTGCTTTGTTGAGCTTGAGCATTTTCCTTCAATCATTCATGTATGATTTAAAACAAACTAAAAGCTTACAACTGAACTAAACCGCGTTGAAAAAAAACTGTGTATCGAAAAGTTCCGGTTCTCAACCCCCCAAAAAAAAAAAAAAAAACCTGGACCGGTTTGGTGGAGGTTCCACAGAGTTACAATGGGACATGTTGCACTTGATTCCATCACAATAAGCCATAGAGAAGCTTACATAATTTTTTTTTATATATAGAAAAACTCAGAAATTTAAGGGAAGTAGTTCTCTAAAATAATAAAATTTACCATAAGGGAAAAAAAAACATAAGAAAAGAGAACCATGGATTTAATAATGTTACGGAGTTGATGACAGAGGCAATGGCGCATAAAATTATAGCTGGGTTCCCTTTTAAAATGGTCAACATTTAACAGATGATTTCTAAAGACATTATATACTCCGAAATTTTGGAAATTATTGTAGTGGAAATGAAAACGATTAAATGTTTGGAAATTATTGTTGTGGAAATGAAATTATATCCTCCGAAATTTTTGGGTAATCTTTTTCTGATTTTTGTTTCCATGTTGCAACAGGGTTTAACACTTGGGGTGTAAGTTAGTTTTTAACATTTAGAGTTTAGGGCGTTTGATATTGTATCAGACATAGAAGCAGAAAAGAAACATGAATCGATTTGGTGCAAGAAGGCCAAAGCAATCAAACCAACAGCTAGAGATTCACAAAAGATGAAGCAAGTTTTGCACGCTCACTCTTGTAGTCACTCCATGTTCCTTGTGAAAACAAGCGAAGCACATCAAGGTTCACAGAAGTCTCTGTTCCTTCAAGCTGCAAATATTACAGAGTCAAAATAACTATTCCTACAATGACATTCCTAGTATGAAAACCCAATAACAATAATAAACAATTAAATCCCTAACTAAACATTCAAATTCTCCATTCATTCTTAGTTTCTACCACTACAGAGAAGAAAAGGAAAATTCACAACAAAACAGAGAAGGAAAGAGAAAGAAAAGAAACCTGAAGAACATTAGGAACGGCGAGAATCTCAGAGAAGGCGAAGAGAGAAGGGTGCGAGGTGGCTTCGGCGACGAGGGAGCCGAGGGCAGAGCCTTCGAGAGACGAGGCTTGCTTCACGAAATGATCGATGATCTCTTCTAGCTTTTGCACAATGTCCATCTCTAGAGCACAGAAGTAGGATCCGCAATAACGGAAAAAAATTAAAATAAAAAATGTATAGAAGACGGTGAAAAGTTCAACAGTGGAAAGTTAGGTTTTCGGTGGACTGAATTTAGGAGATAAGAGAGGGGTTTTGGAGTGAGGGAATTGGAAAGTGGTTTTTAGGAGAGAGACAGAGAGACAGAGAGACAGAGAGAGAGAGAGAGGACATCTGAGAAACCACCACCCCAATAAAAGCTGCATAGACTGATTCTGTGTGCAGACCAAAAAAAAAAAAGACTGATTCTGTTTGAACCCAACGATTGCTCTCTGTTATTATTATTATTTTTTTCGTTTGTTCACAGAACAATATGCGATTGCTGCTCTGTTGGGCCATCTCCCAGCAGGCAAACTCCAAAATTGGGTTTTCAGCCCAAAACTGGTATTTAAGAAATGCAAAAGTTTGGCCGAAATTCAAGACCACAAACCAGATGGACTGGAAATTTGTAAAGCCCAGTTTTTACAGCCCACTGGACCTCTTGGTTTGTCGCGTAGTGCCATCATGAGTGGACACTCTTGTTTTAGCTTGGTACGAGTGCAGTTTTCCTGTTACTATTTCCCCTGTGCCCCCATGTTTCTCTTCTTATATTTTTGACACGTGTTACATGACTTAACAGAAATTTAACACTGTTAACTTTATTGAAAAAAAACAAACTCCATTTCCTCGCCTCATCTATTCAGCAAAAACCTTGCCTTTGTTTTTGCTGCTCCAGACCAAGTTCATCAAATCCGCCATGGGTTTGTTTATGGCTCCATGGGATGATGGGACCGCAAGTTATATATAATCTCCACCACCACACCCATTCATCAGACCCATCATCTCACTGTGTCCATTTGCTTCAAGAAACTCTTAAACCCATATAGATAAAGTGCTTCCATAAAAGATTTGTCCCAAGGAAACGTCAATCGAGCACTGCTCTGCTTTGAAAGAGAGGGAGATTGAGAGGGACGCAGAGAAATCAAAAGGGGGTGGGGGGAGAGAGAGAGAGAGAGAGAGAGACTGACAGAGAGAGAGGTAGAGAAAAGGAGGCTTTGCCGGCGGTGAGAAGGAGATGGGGTTGCTGAGGATTGGGGGTGGTGGGGGGGCGTTCTCTCTTGGGTCTTTTTTTTCCTTCAATTTTTAGTTTTCATTGTTTAATTTAATTAAACTTAACACTGTTATCTTAGAGTTAAATGGAAGGACAAATGTCAAAAAGTTAGATGGGTGACAGGTGGGCACAGGAGAAATGGTAACAGGAAAACTGCACTCCTGGAATACCGTCTTGTGGTATAACTCGTCCACATGTCATAATAAGAGTAGATGACTATGTTAAAATTTCCCACTTTTAGGGTACCTCGACACATTATATCATACAACCATACTTTAGTACCACACTATAATTACTTGCGCCTAGCCTTCTCCATTTAAACCATCCAGATTTCATTTAAGTACTTTTATGAAGAGGTGTTCTAAAGTCAGTTTTTCGGTACCTCGACACATTATATCATACAACCATACTTTAGTACCACACTATAATTACTTGCGCCTAGCCTTCTCCATTTAAACCGTCCAGATTTCATTTAAGTACTTTTATGAAGAGGTATTCTAAAGTCAGTTTTTTGACAATTGATGCTTGTAAGGTCTACAATAGATCAATGGTCAAATTTCGTAAACAAACGACAATACTTTTTAGTTGAAAAGAACAGTTGTTTGCACTTCAAACTAGTGATCATATACCCCTTCTTTATAAATAAAAAGAAACATGTGAATGTTTTTGGTCAGAAAACAAATGACTATACGATAACTATTTTAGAGTGCCAACAACGACTCTCTTATTTCATCATATAACTAAGGATATAAGGGTGTAGAATCCAACATGTAACATAGAGGTGTTATAATTTATAGACAACTTAATATGTTGTACAGTCTGAGCCACAAGATGGGGATGGGGAAAAACCAACCATGGTTTGAAATTTACATATACTTTGATCTTTGGTCTTTGATTTGATCTTTGCTATGCATCAAGAAATAAAAAAACTCGGACCAATAAGGACACAAAAGGCAATTGCCATGAAGTATTTGTGATCTTTTGCTTGTAATTGCCATACATACATGCAATTTTCTTTTTTACAAATTTATTTTATTCAACGATGCATGCGATGCCAAGGGTCGTACCATAAGCCATCACACATATACACATGATAAGGAATACATGCAACATAAAAACAAGCAAAATATAACATCAAATGCATAACCTTATAACAAACTTATGAATTTCTGCATATCACTCTACCTTTTTCTTGTCATTGACCTGATCATTTCTACAGTCTCAATAAATAACTCCTTCCTCCTTGTGATCACAATGTCCGCAAGAACCCCTCCCACAACCAACCCACTCCCGATCCCCGCCAAAACAAATTTCCAATCAAATCCAATTCTAGAGCCCGAATCGTTTTCTTCTCTGCTTGAAGGTGGCAGTTGAGGGGTCTCAGCATTTCCACATTTCTTAGGCAGTGGATCCCCACACAAGCCAGGGTTTCCTTCATATGAAGAGCTTTTGAACAAAGTTAGTTGGGTTCCATGTGGTAAAGCATGCATGGAAGTGAAAATGTGTGAGAGTTATAACTTATAGATTGGACTCAAATTATTGAGCAATAGGAGCACGGGACTAAATTTCAAACAAGATGGGGATGGGGAACAATCATGGTTTGAAATTTGCATCTACTTGCAAGAACATGTTCTTGACTTCAAGTGAGTTCATTTTGACTGCATCAATTACCCGAAAAATAGGGCATTCAGGACATATGAAGTTTCCATCAGGATCACTATACTAGTACCTTATTTTCAAACTTAAGAAGTTAATTTTTCTTGAAGTCAAGTCATCATCCAATTACCTAATAGTACCGTACTTAATCAAATGTCTCTTTGGCCATGCCATCTGAGCTTTGGTCTTCGCTATAATCACTCTGGATGCTACCCCTCTGTTAACGTCAAGAACAGATAATCATCACAAAAATTTTCAGCTAGGAAATTAACAAAAAAGGGTTGGTCTTTAATTGAACAAGTTGAATTCCAAGAGTGGCTGAGTATGTTCACAAATTATATTGCTGAAGGTAATTTTGTTATAATACACTTAAAAAAAAATTAATAGTATATAGAAAGTAATGTTATCTTGCTGAAGTAAATCTGAACCACATTTTCAATTAAGATTTGACTTAATCAATGATTCATATTTACCGAAATAGTCTGACAAGAACATATTTGTCTTCTGAATTGTTGATTTTCCAAATCTTCGTTAAAATATCATATTTGAAAACATTAAAACAACAAATTGTGATGAAATAAATGGACGAACATACTGCTTTCAAAGAACCACTAAAATGACGACCATTTAATTAAATGGTTAAATGTTGTCTGATTCGGGTGATTTTTTACACATATAATCTATGAATTAGAAGTTGTAAAATAAACGTTTAAATCATTAAATTAATAATGCGAACAAAAAAGTTTGTACTTGTGTAGCTTAGCCAAGTTGGCTAGCGCAGAATGACGACCATTTAATTAAATGGTTAAATGTTGTCTGATTCGGGTGATTTTTTACACATATAATCTATGAATTAGAAGTTGCAAAATAAACGTTTAAATCATTAAATTAATAATGCGAACAAAAAAGTTTGTACTTGTGTAGCTTAGCCAAGTTGGCTAGCGCAAATGTGCTCCCCACTATGCATCTAAGTTCAAATCCCCCACCCCATAGTTTAGATTAGACTAAAATAGACTATTTCTTGTATAAAAAAAAAAGAAAAAAAAGTTTGTACTTGGGTAGATTCCTTTGCCTTTCGCAAGTAGCAGCAACTATTGTAGGTATATTCATATGAGGCGTTTGGAAAGCTTCAATTTCATTTCATCAAATGTTCTTTGTGCTCAATTAATGATTAAAATCATTTTATTACACACAGAAAACTGCAAACATTATGAATGCAGAGAATCCAAATACAGAAATACATGCATTAGTCTAATACCTTTATTTGGATTAATTACAGCATAACCACAAGTACAACTATAAAGATAGAGCAAGGTTACATGGAAGGAGAAGCAAAAACAAGAAAACAACTCCAAAGGCATGAACTTATAACAAACAATACTTCTGCATCCCCCACTCTACTTTTTCCATATCATTAGCCTCACCATTCCAACGACCCTAAGAAACAACTCCTGCCTTCTTGTGATCACAACATCCGCGAGAACAACTCCCACTACAAACCCACTTCCAATTCCAGCCAAAACAAATTTCAAATCAAATTCAACCATTCCAGTTGAGCCTGAACCATTATCTTCTTCAGTTGAAGGTGGCCGTTGAGGGGCCTCTTGATTTCCGCATTTGTTTGGTAATGGATCTCCACACAATCCAAGATTTCCCTCATAAGAAGAGCTATTGAAGGAAGTAAGTTCGGTACCTTGCGGTATAGGACCGGTGAGATTGTTGTGAGACACATTAACGTTCTCAAGGAATGAAAGCTGCGTCAGTTGTTGGGGGATCTGCCCTGAGAGCTTGTTTTGCGAAAGGTCCAACGATTCAAGTTTCCTTAAGTTCCCCAAGGATGATGGAATAGAACCTGTGAGAATGTTGTTGGAAATATTGAGTGAGTGAAGCTCCTTAAGGTTCCCAACGAATTCTGGAATCTTACCTTCAAATTTGTTGCTTGAGATATCAATCGCTGCAAAGCCTTCTAGAATCTTCGAATAGTACAAATCCAAACCTTTAATTGCTAATGTGATTGAGCAAGAAACACTCCGCCCAACATCAAAACCATTGACTTTATAGCCTACTTCTGCGTACATGTATGTTGACTTGTTTACAGTAATATCTGGAAACAAAGCTGGAATCTCACCAGTGAAATTGTTGAAAGACAAATCAAGAATGTGTAAATTGGGGAAGTCAACATTTGTTCTAGACTGTCCTATTACACCGTTGAAGCGATTATGGCGCATTGCCAAAAGTTTTAACTCTGGGAGAGTCCCCAACCAAATGGGAAAAACATCATGAATTGATTGTTTGACAGAACCAGATACTCAAGCATCACACAATTCACCAATGACCTCGGTAATTGCCCCTACAATTGGTTATGACTAACATCAATCATCCTCAAACTGCTTCTATTGTTGAATGATTGAGGCATCATTCCATGAAAAGAGTTGCTTCCAAGAAGTAAAAGGATTAGACCATCACTAAATTTTCCGAGACACTGAGGAAGCGTGCCACTCAAGTTATTTTTCGACAAGTCAAGGTACAGAAGAGAATTCATATTGCAAAGCAATGGTGAAATTTCTCCAGTAAATTTGTTGTTAGTGGCTCCATATTCTAGCAAGGATGGTGGACGGATTTGTAATCGTCCATGAAAAGTGTTGTTTGAAAGCCTCAATCAGAGCAAGTTAACCCAGGGTATGACAAATGGAAGTTCTCCAGAAAGGAAGTTATCAGAAATATCCACTAATACCAGAGTTTCCTTGCTTATGTTCCACATCCAGTTTGGTACTTCGCAATGGATTTTGTTTCCTGACATTTGCATCCGCTCTAACTTTGTCTGATTTCTTAGGAAATATGGGAACTCTTTTAAATTGCATGTATTCAAATCCAGAACGGTGAACTGTTGAACAGTTACGTCCATAATATTTGAAAATTGTTCAGTAACAAATTCCAAATTGTTACTACCCAATTCAAGATGGTAGAGATTTTGTGCCTTCTGAAACATTCGAAACTCCACTACACCGGTCAGGTGATTTGACTGTTGACAAATGATCTCAAGATTGATGAGATTGGAAAATGAGGCTGGAATTGAACCATTCAAATCATTAAAAGCAAAACATAGGTACTCTAGTTTGCTAAAGTTACCTAGCCAAGATGGAATTGAACCAGTTAAATCACTCGTAGCAATCCTAAACACAGTCAATTGGGTAAGGTTTGCCAAAGGATCAGGAATTGGACCTCCAAAGTTGCTTGCTGAAATGTCTAGATAAGTAAGCTGTCTAAGATTACCGAGTGCAGATGGAAACAACGCTTTTGTAAAATTGCTGAATGAATTAAGCTTTTCAATCGAAGAAGGTATTGTTCTGAAAAACATAGTAAACCCAACTTTCAGTACGGTGAGACTACTTTGATTAAATTCAGGAAAATATCCAGTGAGATCTTGATTGTATCTCACACTAAGAACTTTTAAGTTCTGTAGATTGAAGATTCTCAATGGGAATTTGCCAAACAGATCACAGTTCCTGAGTGCAATCGATATCAAAAATGATAAATTTGTCAAGGAGTCGGGCATGGTCGAGGATATGTTAATGACTTGAAGAGAAAGAGTTTCTAGACTAGTTAAGTTTTGAACTAGACTTCTCATATCGGATGGTTGAAGTTTCAACAATCCGTGAGGATCATAAGAAGGTCCATCAAAATTGCAACACAGATCAAGGTATGTCAACTTGGATAAGTGTGAGATTTCAGATGGGACTTGACCAGAAAAGACAGAGAAAGAGAGGTCAATATGAGTGAGTCTTGGAAAGTTTCTTATGCTAGATGGAATTTGAGAGTAATTGAAGTTATTGTCAGAGAGGGTTAACCTTTGAAGATGCACTAGGCTGAACAAGCTACTATTGGAGTTGAAAGAGCCGTAGAGATAACTGCTGTTGAGATTAAGGCCAATAACATAACCCGTCGTCACACTCCACGCCGTCCCACGAGCAGCAACTGCTATTTCCTCCTACAGCTGGTTTCCATGATGAAACCTTTGGATAAGCACCTTTAGAACGTGAAGAAAATTCTTTTGTCCTCTTGAGAGTTCACATTTAAGGGCTTGTCCCTCTTGTTGTGAATTAGAATCAACTCACTCCCCTTTAGACCTTGTTGTTGATGGACTTTGGATAAACTCAATGATGGATGAGTCTTACACACACACAGAAAATTAACCAAGCACAAATGACACAAGTGTTTATAGAGGTTCAGCAAATTTTCCTACATCCTCTTTTGGTGATCCCCTTGAGAAATTTTACTAGTGAAGATAGGTTACAACTTTGGTTTACATAGACAACCCCTTTAGAACACTACCCTCACAATCTGTTTCTGTCACAGCCTTTGCTCAACACCTTGATACACTTGAGAACTCTCTCTTCTACTTGACTCTCTAGTTCCAGCTACTTTGCCTCTCTCTCCTTGCTGTCTTGCTTCCTCTTCCCTCAAATACACAATCCCTTGGACTTGAGAAAAGTATCATCTCTCTTTCCCACGTTCTGCCCTTGTTTTACTGAAATAGATCACACCTTGGGCAGACAAAGGGCTAGACAATGACAGCTACAAGTTCAGCTACCCTATAAAGAACCATAGGGTAGGTGCTCCTTGAAACAAGCCAATATCCTTCCTTAATTTGCTCTCTTTGCTTCCCAGCAACTTGCCACCTTTTATTTAAGTCTGAAGTGACTTAAAAATGTCCTTGTAAGTGGGTAGCAAACGATAGCACACTAAAGAAACTGTTGAAAAACAGTGAAGATTCGAAACAGCACATGTTGGGCGACCAGTCGCTTTTGCACAAAGTCTCCAGACTTCGAATTGTCTTCTTGCGACCAGTGGGCGACCGGTCGCTTGCTACCTGCGACCGGTCGCTCGTCGACTTTGCTCCAGACTTCGAATCTTTGTAAAAACGACCGGTTGCAAATGTCCTGCGACCGGTCGCTGGTCCAAAACTTAGTATCCTTTATGCGAGCCAATTTTCCAACACCTCCATCATTGATTGTTTTGCTTTTGGTCGGAAATTTGCTGTAAGGAAGACTTCCTGAGGAGCTTGGCACTTTAAATAATAGTAAATAAAAGAAACAAAACATCTGTTTGTTTTCTCTTCCCTCTGGGTTTCTTTACCCTCTGTTTGGATGAGGTTTGAAATTTACTTAAAAAGTCAGGAGTTTAAAAGGAGAAATTGACAAATTCCTTGTTTGATAACTTAAACTCGGAATTTAGTAAACGAAGTGTATAAAAAAATCGTGGAAATTGGGGCATCAAATTTCCGAGTTTAATTTTCACTAAAATAAGAGTCATCTCACAATTTTCATAGTGCAATTTACAAAATGCAACATATATAAATCCAAACACTGAAATCTTAAATTGCCAGAAATTAAAATGATGGAAAACTAAATTACATCATTTTAGAATTCTATGTAATTTTCAATTCTTCATCCAAACGAAATGAAATCAGATTTTGACGAAAAAAAAGACATTGTAATATACTCTATTTTTATATCATATTCGAAAAGCGCGGAAGTGTGATAAAAAGAACAAATTCTTTGATTTGTCATATATTCTAAAAGCAAAAGCATTGTAATATAAGAAAGAAAGAACAGTACGTAGCTATGGGAATATCTTGATGTACACCACGTCAATGAATGTATATTTCAGTGACCACTCAAATATAGCAATTATGCCCTACAAATCTAACACTAATAAGAAAAATAGACGCACTATTATTACATTTTGGGTTGATTACAAATCTCTTGTAGAAACAAAAGCGCCCTTACATTACATGTTACATGTTGTGATTGCATTTTACTACCTCAGATTTCATCTATTATTTTGATGAAACTTTCTAATTGAATTTGATTGCAGACCAAATTAAAATGACAAGAAATAAAATGAAAAGTTAGTCAAATTACGGAGATCAAACATATAATTTAGTATTTCTTTAGGGGCTCATTCTTCATTTTCTACGTTCTTAATTATTTTTGTCAAGTTTTAATCAAGTCAAAATTCAAGGATCGGTTGACGGTCCCTATAAAGTTTCACCTAAATAGGAAATCGTTTAGGCATTTGATTATGACCGTGAACATTTCATTGTTTCTCTTTTTAGTATAGAGTTTTGTGAACTGCAGGATGTTAATTTGGTTACTGAGAAAAATTTGGAAAATCCAGGGTTAATTTTGTTTCTGTATTTTAAGCATTTTGAAATGAAGAGAAAAGAAATAGGAGATATAGGAATGAAGGGATGCGGCGGAGAGAGTTGCATTGGGTTAGGGTGCAGGTGATTGAATTGCACCCAATGTACTCTTTGCTCTTTTGCAATTAGCAGCAACTATTGTAGGTATATTCATGTGAGGCTTTGGAAAGCTTCAATTTCATTTCATCCAATGTACTCTGTGCTCAATTAATGATTAAAATCATTTTATTACATTATGAATGCA
>NW_018923029.1:13139-44054 GCF_002207925.1 Prunus avium | reverse complement strand
TAGAGGCAGATGCACGAAGACAGTAGAGGCACGAACACAGTAAAGGCAGATGCACACAGCGGAACACGGCAAAAGCACAGGCACAAGAACCCTAAAGAAATTAGGGCACACAGTAGAACACGGGTGGGCACAACACACACAGGTCACTAGAAACCTGGCTCTGATACCAAGTCAAATAATATGGGTAGAATATTTTCAGATATATTTCATTCTCCGAAAGGAGGTATTTATAATACAGGTTACAAACCCTAGTAGGGTTTAATTAGGGAATAAGTGGAATCCTAATTACATAATATCTACACAAAAGGTAAAATAAATAAAACCCAAATAGAATAGGACTAGGACTCGCCAACATACCATACGTCAACGGCATATACCAGTTCCGCCATGTACGAACGGATAACCTTATAGAGCCAAAACCTGGAACCGACTTCGACAATGCCCTCGCTGCAGAACAGGCAAACCCCACCCAAAACAGTGCCTTCATTGTCGAAAAACTTCCAAGATGATCATCCTCCTAAGTTAATTTGATGTTTGTGGGTAGCGTCGCTGGAAACCCTCACGAGACTTCACTCGTCCCATCAGGGTCACCTATGGGTTTAAAAGGCTTGTTGCATACGCTAAATGCAATCGCGTTCCCTGCGAAAGTGGCATTTTCTTAAGTTTCCCTTCTGTTGTGATTTGGGTTTCAATAATATTGCATGCAGCTGCTGCTCATGCATTAATTTATGTAACCTATAGCTAAGACTATCTGTGGGAATAAAAGTTGTGCTTCTTTCATTTTACTATTCAACGGGTGGGCTAGCTAAAGTTATTAGCTTAAAATTTAATGATTATTTTTTTTTGGTACTTACAATTTCTATAGTCTTTCTAGAAATAAAAGTTAACATTAAGTCATATAAACCACGCTAGTTCATAACTCCATAGACTAATTTTCAATAAGTTTTAACATAAACCAAATAGGGTTTAACATCATAGTGGATTGAACATCTAAGACTTTTTACCTAGATTGACCTTAGGTTCCTTCATACATTCATATCATACATGAAAAATTGTTTTATGTACAAATATTGACTAAGTATGAAAAATGGGTTTTCGGAATAATCATTTTCTCAAGATAATTTTTGGCGCCTTTTATTCCTCACACATCAAATAAGAAAACTTGATTTGATGGGATTTTAGTATGAAGTATATATTGACTTAGTGAGCCATCATTTTTAGCCTAAATTGTATTTTGCACTAAAACCAATTTTTCATAATTTGATTTGGTGGGAATTTGATTTTCTAGTATTTTTATGTGAATCCAAATGGGGGGTACTTCCTTATTTACATTGTAAACTTAAGTAAATGGAGTAATATAAAAATAAATAAAAGTAAAATAACAAAGACATTTACTTAAGTTAAATAAGGTAATCTGTACACCGCCACTAACTAGGCTAATATTGAAAATAAGTTAAATATATAGATTTTATATTTTTTTTCTTAAAAAACCACACTGG
This sequence comes from Prunus avium, assembly GCF_002207925.1. Next base: position 42,555 of record NW_018923029.1, on the reverse strand, counting down.
GCTACAGCCCACTGTAGCCCTTGGTGTGGTTCCGCCCTTGGATGGCACTACTGGCAAAGACGATATGGTGAAAGCTTTGGTTCAGTCATCATAATTTATTACATTTTCTTTTAAAACAAAGGACAAAATGGTCTTTTTATGCAGTTTTTATTTCCCACCAGCTTTTGTCCCAAAATTGTTGCAATCCTCAACAAATTGAACCCTAATTCATCTTCCCATGTCCAATTGTGATTGTGGTTTTAATAATAAGCAGTAAATCACTCTCTTTTACTTTATTTATATTTCAAAGTAAATCAAGTTTTCCTTCTCATGATTTATCATTCCAAGTAAAAAATAATTACTCAATAAATTAAGTCTTTATTATGAAAAGAACTAAAAGTTCAAGTTTAGCATACGATTTAATCTTTAAGCACTTCTTCCCTTCATCCAAATTAGGCCTTAACATGCTTGAATTGCATGAATTATGCTCTCTTGCTCTATTTGCCTACAAAACACACAAAGGAAGGCAAATAACTTAGAAATCTAAGAAACTAAGCAAAAGAAGTAAGTAAATAGGGCATGTATATGTATGAAATTATGAGCTTAACACAAGTCAATGCTCTTTTTCACTGGGCTGGACCCCCTTGACTTTTCAATGGTATCTTTACATCTTGAATGTTTTTTCTTCTCGTTTCTTAGTTTTGTTAATAGTTGTATTTCCTATCATAATTAATTTTTTTAATTCATTATTTTCTCCTAAAAGAATAGAGTTTAGTACATCGATTTAATTGTAACTATAACTAAGCCAACATTGCTCACACAACGTTTATAGTTATTCAATACGGTTTTAGGGTTAGAGCTAATTACTTTAGGAGTATCGTCATTTCTTTTGAGCTAAACCGTAAGTGATTAGAAGGATCCTAAAAATAAGCTATCTTTGGTTTTTATCACACAATATCTATAATATTTTAGAAAGGTTTAAGGGTTGATCGTTAACAAGATCTTAGTCTAGTGGAAAAAGGGTCTTGACGTCCAGACGAGTGGTCTCGGGTTCAAACCCCCATGGAACCTTGATAGTGTGTGTGTGGAGAGAGAAAGCCCTTTGTCCCTTTAGTTTAGACTATAGCTTGTATTATAAAAAAAAGGTTTATCACTTTAGGGCATATAATCCTTATTTTAGATGTTAAGTTTTAAGATTTAACTCGTAATAACATATCTCTTTTATTGACTATTTAGATGTGTCTATATTTCTTTAGTAGAATTTAAGGGTTCTTACTTTTGGGTGTGTAACCTCTAGAGCTTAGGGTTTAGGGTTTAACTCTCATCCTTTGGAGCTCGCCCTGAACTTAAGCCTAAACCCTAAGAAATTAGCTGAATCCTAAAAACATATAGGTTAGCTTTCGCGACTGTTAAACAATATGTAGAATGATGTGAGTAATTGCAAGAGGACAATATCGCTCAAATTAATATAGTAGTAAGTAGAGTATCGTTCCGACATGGATTAAGTTAATCTATTAAGTACTAGAGTAATTTATTCCTAATTATATTTGAATTAAACAATAAAATGATTATGATGACAGAAATCTAAATAAACAAGCAAATTAAGAATAAGCAAACAATATCACATATGAAACCAAGGATGATAAAGCACTAGGACACCGATTTCACCTAGTTAATCCCACCCAAATCCTTCTAGCTTGTTAATCCTAATTTATCTAATATGTTGATAGTCGTTTTCCCGTACCTCACCAATACTTTTTTTGACAGGACATGCCTTGAATTCCCCCTTCGAATCAGTGACGAACCCTGTTGCCCGTCCGACATCTAATTGATGTTGGACTCACTTTACTAAAAAGCCCTTTAGCCCTAATTTAAACTAATAAAGACTTTGACTTCTGCCGAAATTTGGCAGAGTCTACCCTGTACTTGGAACATTTCCCAAAGATTTTCAACCTTCGACCAATTTGGTAAAAGTTCTAACCTTTCGGCAGAGAACATTGTCACCAACTCCATTCATATGTTGAATTTCCTGGAACATGGGTCAACGATTATCCTGAAATATAAGTCTCAAGATTCCCGTGCTATACTTACACATGACCAGTTCCACCTGAGGAAATGGTCAACATAGGTAATAGCCGTACTAGTCCTCAACATACCATAAATTTCTCAGTCTCTGAGCACAACTACTTGCTTCGCAAATACAAGTGCAAAGAACTAAACCATTATTGTTGCATCAGCTTGCAACCATGACAGCCAACCGAAATCAACCTCCACAAAAACCGTTCCTCTGTCATGATCATCTCAAGTTCTCAAGTGAATCATGATACCAACCACACCTACTACCACAACATTGTTCCTAACTTAAACAAAAACAATCTTAGGAATATCCTCATTCCTCAGCTTCCACTAGTGATACTTTCATCACCAATCAAATTCTCAAGATTTAGTTGAGAGGCTCACTAGTCTTACATCTTTCAAACTAAAAACGTGCACTCCACTAACTCGTATTTAGTCATAAGAATTCTTGTTCCAATAAACAGTCGATCTCGAACCAAACGGTTCCCTTGTTAATAGTGATGTACTTGTCATCATCTGGTTAGCGATCTCCACTACCCTCCTTTGATTAAACTCATAAGAACTTCCTACTCCAACTTACTACGAGTCAACTGAAACTTTTCCTGAAAGTTAACCACAAACTTTCCTACAGGATTAACTTTGGGCTCAAACCAAACAAATCTAGTAAACCTTTGGTAAAACCATTTCGAGACCATAAGAGTTACCTTAGGGTCTCATTAGCACGGTAAGCAAACAACCGTTACTCCAAAACCGTTAATCCTAATTGAGTTAACCAAAACTCAAAGCTAGCTCAAACAACCTTAACAAGCCAAAAGCTAAAATTCACCAAAAGCCAAAGAAGAAAAACTTACGAAACGTACTTGAAACTTCTTATGAGGTCATCCATGTTCAAGATGCATCATTTTAGAACAGAACACACTACACTTAACGATACTAAGGATGCACACGATGTGCGGAGTCCACAGGAAATTGAACCTGATACTCTGATACCAAATTAACAGGACCCTTCCTAGATTCCCCCTCGAAATCTGTGATGAACCCTGCTTCCTGTCTGACATTTAACCGATGTTGGACCCACTTTATTAAAAAGCCCTTTGGTTCGACTCTAAATCCTAATTTCGAAAGGACACAAAGGGCTTTTTAGCAAATTGGGTTCGACATTAGTTTGATGTCAGACGGGAAGCAGGGTTCATCACGGATTGTGAGGGGGAATCCGGGGTGGGTCCTGTCACTTTTCCAAGTTATATTAGTTGTGTTCATTACCGTAAACCCACTCTATTCCTAGTTACGGATTTAGATGGCTAAGAACCATTAAGATTTATGAAAAATATTAAAGACTAGACAAACCACAACTTAATCTTCCAAGTCAGTTATGATTACTTGTTACAAGAAGCTATTTATTAGGCCTCTCATTCTGGTCTCAACCCAATTCTTCCAATCATGCAATTAGTGGCCAATTAATTGAAAGCATTAAGAACGGTAACAAGTACTCAACATGCATAGATAAATAGAATTAACAATATCAAAGAATTTAAGTATTCATAGCTAGGCTATGTCGTAACCCTATTCAAAAGAAATTGTTGAGGCCCAAAATGTCACGAGAAGCCCAAGAATGTTTAAAGCCCAATATAACATATAATGTTGGTCATGTGTTAATCCAAGCTGTATTTTAGGAATTTATCCATTAAATAAATATAGAAATATTGTACATGTTATACCCAGCAAATAATACATTTTCCTATGCTAAACCACCCGACAAGCTTAAGTGGGCCTAAGCCACATACATTCATGAAGTTTGATGAGAGGGTTGTGGTGTGGATGGTTACAAGGATCCATGAGGCCCATTAAAGGTTCAAAAGAATGGAGGTTTTGGGCTGATTAGGAGCCCCAAAACTCAAGCCCATTTTCCTGAGCCCGCTCAATGGGTAAGCAGAGAGAGTTGTGGTCTTCTTCCAGCACTTACCAACTGCCATAATTTATTACACAACCCCCAACTTCTTACCTTCCACCACCAAAACCATGGTCAAACTTATTATTAGTCTTACTTCAGCAATTACTACCCAACCCTCAACTGCTTAGCACTAAAACCTCTGTCATAAAATGATTTACTGTATCACCAACTTCAGGCTGCTCATTCATTACCCGCTTGAGCTTCAGTTGCTATAAAGGGAAGCAGTGGGTTACCCAGAAAAAGGAGAACAAAACGAAGACACAATGAGCAAGCCATAATCTAACTTATGGAAACACTTAAGCTTAACCCTAGAAATCATCTTTTTCTCTCAGAAGCCATCCTTTTTTTTTTCTTTTTTTTTCCAAAAACCATTACCTACCTTTTTCATAGAAATCAGAAACCATTCCAAGTCCTAAAATAGCCTTCATCCAAAACCCTGTTCCACTCAAGTAGACGCTCTTGCTAAACTCATGGAGACATAGCTCCCACTCCATAAGCCACTCAAGCCAAGCCAAAATCTCAGTTCACAACGATCATTATCTATTTGGTGAGAAAAACCAGAGTATTCCCTAAGAACCAGCATTCTTTCAGGGTATTTTGGGGCCTAGTTCTTGAACCTAGACAAAGGGGACACTTCCCTTTCTCTTTACAGCAGCCTAAGTCCACTTAGAGCTGTTGGAACAAAAAGACCCCCACAGAACGATCATTATCTATTTGGTGAGAAAAACCAGAGTATTCCCTAAGAACCAGCATTCTTTCAGGGTATTTTGGGGCCTAGTTCTTGAACCTAGACAAAGGGGACACTTCCCTTTCTCTTTACAGCAGCCCAAGTCCACTTAGAGCTGTTGGAACAAAAAGACCCCCACAGAATTAGTTCATGGGCTATGGGTAAGAGTGTAGGAACTGGATGGTGTTAGGTTTTCCTTTTACAATAGTGGCTGAATCCCCCTATATATAGTACTCTTAGAAATCCTACTATTCACCCGTTTTACTTTTGTTCCTGTGATGGTAGGGTAAAGTTCCCCATTGCCTTGAGAACCATTGACTGGTCAACAAGTCAACTTTCTTTAGTGTGTGAGCGTGCCACTGCTAGCAATAAAAAATCCTAGCAGACTTCCTAAAAACAGATAACTTGCGCCCCAAGTTACTAACTTCTAAACAAGCAATTGTGAATTTGGGTGAGGAATATCTCCCAAGTAAGTTCTTTTCTTGCCTCAGACTGGTGAGGACTTCATAATTTTTCACAGTACAAGATTGGTAGTTCTGGTCAGAATAAATGATAAGAAAGTGAACTGTTTTCAGATAGAATTCTCTTTTACAAAACTCAAAAGGGAAAAACTGACTCTAGAAAGACAAAAAGAAGACTGGACTTCCATTTCTGTCTGGGTAGATGCTTCTGATTCGGGCTGGATTGGATATGCCTGTGCTGGACTGGACTATCAACAACTTCAATTGGTCTGTTTCAGCTGCAAATCGATGCCAATGTTCGAATTTGGCAGAGCTTTAATTTATTTCAAACCCTGGAAGGCTTTTTGATTGGGCAGAATTGGGACTTCTTTAGTCTGGAAGGGGCAGAAGTGGCTGGACTTGACTACTGGGCTGGAATTGCACTGTGGTATCTATCCTTCTTGATCAGGGCTCTTCATAAATTTGTTGAGGTTTTCATATTTGTAAAAACCTGAACTCTGCTTGTTTTGGCTTATGCTGAACCAAATTTGTAACGAGAGAAATCTCGTTTTGAATGATTTATTTCTCTAAGTCTGAACTGAAGTTGGATGTCTTGATTTGTAGCTGTTCGAAGGCTTTTGAGATCAAGTGATCATTTTGAGTTTTTGTCTTTGATTGATTTTTTTGGTTGTCTGATTGATCGTCCTTGCTTTGTTCACCCTCTCCTATATTTATAAGAGATTTTTTTGGAGTGGGGGTTCTAATTCTTTTAATAATGGACAACAAAAATTCTCAAAAGATCTTTCATTTTTTAAAAGCAAAGAAAATGAGGTTTTATCAATTCTGGCAAATAAGCCCTCAATAGTCAGTTCCTGAGGCAATCTTCCCTGTATTTTGATGGGGAACCTAACCCTTCTTCCAGTTTAACTACTCCTGTAAGAGTTTCAAATTGTGATGGTAAGTTTGATTTTCCAATTTTGAACAACTCCCCGTTTCCTGCTTATCTCTTTTTAGAAAACATAGTCTGCGTATCCCTTGAAAATGGTGCCTTCTTTGGAGCAGAAAAATATCTCTGAATATACAAAAAGGGATTTGATCTTTTGGCGGCAGAGTTTTTTTTCCAGAGATGTTCTTCTTTTATACCTGCCCCTATTAATTCCTTATCAATCCCAGTTGAAATTGCTGACTTTTCCAAGTCAGGAGGTCACGTGGGTTTGTCTCCTTTTTTGGGCTCATCTTTCTTCATTTTGAACATGCCAAGCCCAGTTTGGGTTTCTTCGAAGCCCAAGTCATCCTCGTGGTTCGATAGTTTCTGGGCCCCCAATGTTGGGTTGAATGTGTAGTCTTGGCCCATTTATTTGTTGGTGGTTGTCCAAAATTGATATGGGCTTTTTGATTTTTTGGACTGGATGTGTCAAATTAGGCCCAAACACCTACCTATCTAAGGAATAATTACAATTATTATAAGAATAAGATTCCTACTAATCTAAGGTCTTCTTGATTTCTTCTTGTCTGACTTGATAAGACTTAAACCATAATTTGACAGCATTCCTTGTGACAAAAGGAATGATTTGATTCTTACACTTCTGCTTTTCAGCATCTTTCTAATTAAAATCCCAATCTTCACTTCTTGCCCTTTTTAGCTCAATTTCTCCTATTTTCACAAATCCTTCACCATTCTCACAAACATATTAAAACAAACAATTTAAACCAAAGATAACAACAAGATGTATAAAATATATATATAAAATATAAGCTTATCAAATACCCCCAAACCTATCTTTTGCTAGTTCCTGAGAAAAACTAAAACTAAAAAAATAATAAAAAACAAACAAACTAAACTAAACTTCTTTCACATGTAATCTCGATAGCACTTAGCATGTGCTACAAGCCTTTAAACCTCTAGGTGTCCCTAGTAGGACAAGTTGTGCCTCTCAAGGGTTTACCAGTCACAATACTCACAAACGTTCCTTACAAAAAAAATCTGTTAAAGCAGTACTTCCAACAAACTAATAATAAGCAATGAATGCTAATCACAATTCCAAAACTAAAGTTATGCCACTACAAATAAAATGCACCATAGTGTAAAGTGTAAAGCTAATACTCCAAGCATTCTAACTTAAAGATGACCACACTCGGCATGTGTCCAAATTCACCTCGACTCTAGACCTCACTAGATAACACTCAATTTTCACACAGAACCTAGGGTTACACTCTTACCCCATATGTGAATGAAGTTAGGTAAAGATATCAACACATAAAACACAGATGCATCCAAAATGAATAAAAGGTAATTTATGGAAATAGATCTCATGGAAAGGAAATCAAATACTAAGAACCACAGATTAAGTATATACCCCCATTTCCAAGCAAGATGTCCCCAAAGATCCGTTAGGTCTTTACTATGGTTGTAATGTGAGGTTCAATTATGGGTTATGAAAGAAATGATAGGAAATACTAGAACTTGAGACATACCAAGGCTTTTTATCTTGTTACACAGCTTAGCTTTTTAAATTTATCTTGTTATACAGGATTGTTGATATGCTTTACTTTCTTGACTTAAGCTTTGAATGCATCTTTCTCTTCTTCTTGTTTTTTTTTTTTTAACATTCCTCCTTGTCTTCACTTACCATGGCATCACCCAAGTTATAGGGCATGGCCAAAAATATGGTGAAAAGGGTAAGGAATAATATGGGTAATGAAAGAAAAAGCTAAGTGTTTGGCTTCAAAGGGTTGATGGCACACACAAAAAGTAGGACATATGCTTATTTAGTGTTTAGAACATACATAGCCTAACATCATCTCGCTCGGTCCATCCAATTGAAAAGTGAAAGCAAAGATGATGCCTACAAAGAAATATTAATTCTTAATATTCAATTCAAAAACCTAATTTAGATCAATCTAAATAAAAAATAAAGAAAAATAGTGAATAAGAATAATCTCAAATACTCTTTCAAAGAATGGCAATTCGGCTCAAGTATCTCACAAAGGTAGTCTCCACTATTTCTCCACAATCATCAAAGTATAGTTATCTTGTCCACCAAAATACTTGAAGCATGGAAATGTGAAGTGCTAAAATTATGATGCATAAACCTTCATGGTAACACTTTAGTAAAAGAATAATGATCAAGCATTACATATACATCACCATTAGTAAGAGAAAGTAAAAGTTTTGTTCAGTTTTGACAGATGTTTAGCTAGTGGTTCATAACTTGAAAATTACTTAACGGATTTTAACAAGCCTTATATGCTTAAAAACTAGACAGAAACACTAGGAACTTTCATTCAGATTAGAATTCAAAAATCAGCTCAGAAAAATTCGAATATGTTCTCGTAATATGGACCTTGTGCAGAATCCGTAGGCTTGTGACCTATGTGCATTAAAACAACTCTATCTTTGAAAAGAAAAAGCATACTTGAATGGTATTTATATGGTTTGATTCAAAATGAAAAACTGAAGAAGGCACATAGGTCAAATCTTCAAATTTATCCTCATCTTCGTCTAGTTTATTGCAAAATGAAACATATAGTGTGATAGACCCGAAACGAAAATGAAAACAAAGATGAAAGCTTCCCACCCCCAAACCTAAACTAAACATGGTCCTCCATGTTTAAAGTAGATGCATGTAACGAGTAGTAGTAAAGGCATAGAGGGATGGAAAATAAAGAAATAAAAACAAAAAGAAAGGAATGAAGGTACCTAATTGGATTACCTCCCAACAAGGGCTTGGTTTAGAGTCCTTGGCCCAACTTTTTGAAGACAATCACTCGGGGTCATGGAGAGTAGAGGTCTCCTTTTATTGATTGAAATTTGCTTCCAAGTATAGCTTCAAACTTTGTCAATTTACCATGAAGATAGTGCCAAAAGCATCATATTAAATTTGTACGACACCATATGGAAATACTTGAAAAACCGTGCAAGGCCCCAGACCATCTAGACTTGAGCTTCACAGGAAAGAGTTGAAGATGAGAGTAGTAGAGATGAACCTTTTGTCCCATGTAAAAATATTTTTGAAGAATATGTTTGTCGTGTCATCTTTCGTACAGTCTTTATAAATCCTTGCATTCTCATAGCACTTGGTGGCGGCAGAAATGGAGCAAGGAATAATAGAACTTCCTTGGATCCTTTCGTTTATGTATTTGACTTTATTTTACTCAAAATTACAAGTTTACCCTTATAGTTAACGAAAAATTGGATGAAATTCACAAAACATAACGGCAATGGCTAAATTGGCCATTTTAATTAATTTGGGTGTTAAATTGGCTGACTTTTTTTTTATAATTCGGGTGGTTAAGTTCGATTGGGGTCCAAATTCATGGGTGCACAACAATTTACTCTTCTCTAAATTCTTTGGACTTCTTCCAATAATTTTCTCTTTTGTTTGCTCTAAATCTTTTCCGATTCTAAGAATCTTGAATATTTCTTATATTTGACATTGAACTTGTCTTTTCTTCAACAGTTCGCTTTCCTGTTGACAAGTCAATGCCAAAAGTAAACAGTCCGTGCATAACACAAAACATGAAATATATGGATCCTAAGAACTTGGAAACCATCGTCCAAGTGGTGCTGCAAACTTTACAACAAAATAATCAGAATGCAGAGAATGTGAACAACCTGAATGAACAAAACGTGAATAAAGTACATTTGAACGAGGTAAAGCGCAAGTTGAAGTTTCTAGAATGGTTTATGAAATAAAAACCTATGAAGTTCAATGGGGCAACAGAAGTCGAGAAAGTCAAAGGATGGCTTAAACATTTCGAGAAAGTTAGAATCCATGCATGAGCCACCAGAGTATCGCTTGAGGTTTGCAACTCAGATGCTTCAAAACGAGGCAAGCAGTTGGTGGGAGACAATACTCTACCACAAGGGCGAATACGCTAAGCAAATTACTTGGGACGAGTTTGAAAGATATTTCCTTAATCGATATTTTCCAACAACTCTTAAACAAACCAAGAGTTCTTTTCCGAAGAACAGGGGAAAAAGATAGTGGTAGAGTACGTGGCTAAATTCACTTAACTAGGATGTTTTACACTCTCCTTAATGGTGGATGAGGATATGAAGGCAACGAGGTTTCGACAAGGCCACAAGGATAGTATTCGCTGACATTTGGTAGCTCAAGGGGGTGAAACATACCAAGAGATGGTGGACGCTATGTATGCGTTGGAATAGGATTATCTTATGAGCAAGAAAAGATACACACAACCTGGGAGGTTTGGAATAGGATTATCCGAGAAAGAGAGGTTTTGGGGAGAAGAAAGATGAAGGGTCTAATAGCAAAGGACCAGGTCCAAAAAAGAACCGGACCACCACATGTTACGAATATGGCGAAGAAGGCCACATTAGACCTAACTGTCCACATTAGAATCAAGCTAGTGGAAAAAATGCACCACGACAGCAGAGCCTTCTTCGCCACATCCGTAACATGTGGTCTGATTGAGATTGGTTGTGTTCCAGGTACTAAATCGATGCTCTTGGTGGAGACAAAATAAGATTCCTTCTCCCCAAAGCCTCATTTTATGAGATTGTTTCTTTTCTGATCCTCAAATCTCCGAGGTTGTGTGTTTGTTTTCTGCCTCATAGGGTAATCCTGCTCCAACGCATATGCAGCATCGTCCACCATCTCTTGGTTTGTTTTGCCCCTTAAGCTACCAGATGTTGGCGAATACTGTCTGTGAGGCCTTGTTGAAACCTCGTTGGCTTCATGTCCTCATCCGCCATTAAGGAAACTACAAAACGTCCTAGTTCAGTGAATTTAGCCACTTTTGCCACTTTCATTTTCCCTTGTTATAGGGAAAAGAACTCTTGGATCTTGGTTTGTTTAAGAGCTATTGGAAAATACCGGTTAAGGAAATATCTTTCAAACTCGTCCCAAGTAATTTGTTAAGTGTATTCGCCCTCTTATGGAGTATTGTGTCCCACCAACTGCTTCCCTCGTTTTCAAGCATCTGAGTTGCAAACCTTACGCGATACTCTGATGGCGCATGCATGGAATCTAACTTTTTCTTGATTTGTTTAAGCCATCCTTCGGCTTTCTTGGCTTTTGGTGCCCCATTGAACTTCATAGGTTTGTGTTTTAGAAACTGTTCCAAAAACTTCAACTCCTGCTCTATGTCGTTCAAATTTACTTCATTCACATTTTGTGCATTCGGGTCGTTCCCATTCTATGCATGTTGATTGTTTTGTTGTAAAGCTTGTAGCACTACTTGGACGATGGTTTCCAAGTTCTTAGGATCCTTATTTCAAGTTTTGTGTTGTGCACAGACTGTTTACTTTGGCTATGACTTGTCAACTGGAAAGCAAACGACCCTGGCCATGACAGTTTTCTATAGTTTCAGGTAACAACTTTTGACGTTAGGCAATAACATCTAATCGTCAATCAAACGATGGAATCTCGACAATCCGAGCACACCATCGTGCTCAGCACCTTGACTACTACATTGCCCCAAAACACCAAGTCACAGAACCCCCGCCACGTGCCGCCACGGCCCGAGGTGGTTCCGGTTTGATTCTGGTGACATAAATATCTTAGAACTACTGGTCCAGACCTATGGCAAAATGTTTAGCCCAACGAGTAGAGAAACTTTAATTCTAACCTCGAAGTCCGATTCATTGCAGAAACCACCAAAAATTGCATTGAACGACTCGGCGACATCGAGGTTCTGATGTCAACGTCGTGAACTTCTCACCGTCAGTTCTCTCTCCTCGGTTCTCCAACGGATGTGAGATCAGCAGGAACGTTGTTCCTTGCCAAGAGATGAACAAGGCCCTAGGAAGAATTACCGGCAAAGGATATCTGTGGTGGCCGGAAAAGCCTTCCAAAATTGGCTCGTTGCAAAGGTGTTGGCTGCGAAACCAGCCACTTCGCTTCCATTTTCCATCAAGTAAGGTCACTGATTAGGGTGGTTCTTGGGCGGGCTGTGTTCACCGGTTGGAAGTGAACATTTTCCAAGTGGTGGCGTGATCTGAGGTGGTCGGACGGTAGAGATATCGCCACCTCAAAAGCCTCCAATGGCTGCCACCTCGTGTGAGACAGAGAATGAGAGGGAAGAGAGTCGCTTGAGAGGAAGAATAAAGTGTCGGCAGCCCAACACGCATGAACAATAACCTTTCCACTGTTCACTATTCATTTTCCAATATCGCCCCTCACTTCAAACGTGAACAACTCCCTCGTACAAACTCCAATTCACGAACCGTTTGTGCCTACGTGTTCATGAGATCAAACTCAATTTTCTAATCTAACAATTATAATTTTCTTACGTCAATTTCTTGAACATCCTTTGAAAAAAATTATAAAATTAAATGTAAGAGCATTTTAGTCCAAATTGAGAATAAGCTCGTTTGGTACACCGTATTAGACTTTGGATAGGAGTAAATAGTCTATGTTAGGTGTTTGGTGTCAACTTGTATTATTTAATTACCCGACTATTTTATACGGGTTGGGCTTTTAATACTCTCCTTACCTGACTAACTAATACAACCCACACACCCCGGATTAGATAATACACGCTTAATTATACGGCTAGGGAAAAAGAACACGCGTTCTACGAAAAAAGTTAGCCGCTCTTTTCATCTTCTTCTCCCTAGGGTTCTTCTTTGCTATCTTCTCCACAGGTTATTTTCTTCACTCTTCTCCAGGTATCCATCTCTCACTCTCTCTCTCTTTTTCATACTCTCTCCAATATGCTTCTTCTTACTTCTTCTCTATTCTTTATATATTTCAATTTTTTATATTAAATTTTTGTGGAAATTAGGTTATTAATTTTTCTTTTTTGACATTTTTTTTAATAGAATGTTTTCTTTGTATGTGATATATTAATTCGACGTTGTGGGAATATTTAGATTGTTGGTATTAAACAGAGTAGTGCTAGTTTTCGTCCAAAAACAAACAACTGTGCTAGTGTTGGTAGTTTAGTTGAATACATACATACCTGACGATTAGGAGAGCAAAATTACAAAATTAAAATTGTATGAACCTGAATTCTAGGAACCATTTTTTTTCCTGGGCAACCATGGGCCCTTTCTGATGTTTTCCTCTTGAACAATTTTCTTGATTGATAAATTTTCTCTTTTCCTTTTCTTTTTACGATTCCCAAGCTTGTGGCCTTGGCTCTTTTGATTGCAATGCTTCTGTTATGCTGCTACTTTCTCCTTCTTCTTGTTGTACATGGAAACTTTGATGTCCAGTACAGACATATGCAGATCAATATTCATAAAACAATTCTAATAGTTAAACCACATATATTTTTGTATATGCAAGCGGGATGGTATTTTGTAGTCTTCTGTCATGTCTCAATTTCCATTAAAATTATCAAAGATTTTTTTTTTATTTTTAAAATAGTCTGATTTGATGTTATCCGGAACATCACCAAACACAGTATAACTTAGTCAGACTATTTATCTGGAACAGCACCAACGCCTTATAATATTATGGATAAATAGTCAGTACTCCCCGGAACAGATTAGTACTATCCGATGGAAATTAGTCAGTACAGTCCGACGTACCAAACGAGCCCTTAATACTATTATTCTCACACCAAACCAACTTCATAAAATGCCCACACATTTTATTAACCTCGTATGATTTTCCAGCATATATTAATAACCACAAAATCTCAATTTTGAGGTTATTACAATGTGATTGGTTGTGTAGAAATTGATTTTCCCTTAGTCATTCATATGATCATTATACAATATATATATACACAAGTCTGTAAAAAACAATCTACAGTTACATTAAGCTATTATCATAAACATAAATATGGAGTTAATTATGACCTAATAACAACATAACTGACAACTCACAATTTCTTATCATTAGTAGAATTAACTATTATAAGTCCCTAATACTCCCCCGCAAATCAAGCGCGCAAAGCATAGCAAGATTTGAGTGAAGAAACTACATGGTGATGGAGATGGTGGCAACAGTTGGCTGTAGTAGTCAAGTAAGGGAAACCAAAAAGAAGAACTCCATAGGTGCAACAACGGCTTGAGAGAAACAAAGTAACAGAAAAATAAAAATAACGCCCATTGAAAGGCAACAAGTGAAGGAGCGCATGGGGTCATGGAAGGAAGGAATAAAATGACAGGCTGACATACAAGTCAAATGTACTAGGAAACAACTCTAGGCACCTGAGAAACATAATTCTACCTAGGAATCACCCTCTAGATAGGATAAAGAGCAAGCAGTAAGCAGGAAAATAAAGGGATGGATAAGTGAAAGCCATCATCATGTGGGAAAGGCCAGAAAGTCGTGCACAAAGAGAGAGACACAATTTTAAAAGTAAAGGGATAAGGAAGAAAAAAACAAACACCTGCCATTGGGCATAGATAAAAATGAGGAAAAAAGAAGAAGTTAAATACCCATTCCTAGACATAATTCTATAAAGAAACCCTACACCATTCAATGTATATAAACACACCCAAAATAAACCCAAAAATTAATAGCTGTTGATTTCTTAAATTCAACAGCTATGTTTGATTACTGTTTTGCCCATTTTCTTTGTCTATTAATCAACTCAATCTTCATCAACGAGCATTTCAAACTTTCTTCTTCTTCAACAATGGCGAGGTTCATCAAGCTCTACTTCTAGCTTTTCTCCAATTCCAATTCTCCATTGTATCTTCGTCGTCTCCACCACAGCCATCGTCGACTCCATTGCCGCAACCCTCCGCCGATTCACCTTCACCCAAAATTCCATCTCTGATTTCCCTTCCTCCATCTCCGTTGGATGCTCCAGTTAACGTACCACATCATTCTTCACCTCTGGCGCCACTGCAATCATCTTTGTCTTAATCTCCATCGGTCGACGACACGCCACCAATTCCTTCTCCAGCACTGTCGAATTCGAGCGATGTCAACCGCAGCAACCTCGGACGGAGACAGAGCTAAGAACTCCTCTAGAGGAATGAGCCCAGCAAAGAAGGTAGAGATCGTTGGATAACATTCGTCGATCTCGGATGGAGATGGAGCTAAGAACTCTCATGTTCTTGGATTTAGATTCTCAGTGATCTAGGTTATTTGTGGAGAAGTGGCTGCAGCTTCTTCCTAAAGTTACTGAAGAGGTATATCCCAACATGATGTGCTCTTTCTTGAACAGATAGTGTAATATGATTTGGGGTTCAGTAATGTTGTTTGTTTGGTATATAGAGATAAACTAAAGCATCTTGTTTAACTATTTTTTTGCTGATTTATGACTTCAAACCTTCTTATATGCATATAATTAACATTGAATGGAAGCCTTTGTAGATATAGTTTATTTCAACGACTAAACTTATAATGGACTCCGTTATGATCTCTTGTTTTCAGCTTTATGAGGTTGATATGCATTTGGAAGAACTCCGAGAAATGGTTGTTCAGAAGTGCAGGTTGTTCAGTAACATTGTATCTCAGTTTAATATGTTTTACATATGCAAGGGGCAGACACACTCTAATATATGGGAAGAGTGACCGAACTCCGATGCAAGGGGCAGGCACACTCCCTCGGCCTACTGGCCTAACCAACCACAAAAACTTAGTTGTTATGGGGATAGTAGTGGCGAAGCCACCAAAGGACTAAGGTGGGCCTAGACCCTCACTCAATTTTTATTTTCATTTTTATATATCATTAGATAACCAAATCATTACAATTGAGACAAAATGTATTAGGTGTCCTCGTTAAAACCTCTTTGGAGAAAACCAGATGGGACAAAACCCCAGAGGACGAAAGAGTGTCACACATGCCAGAGACTACAAAAGATTCAAACATCACAACTAATAGAAGAGTCCTCATACAAAAATCTCGCAACCAAAGTGGTGCATTAGTAAACCAAAAGGATAAATCCTCCTGACCAACTGAAAAGCACGAGATGATCTGCGACTCCATTAGCAGTGCGGGGAACAAAACGAACAGAGAGGGATGTCGATGAAGAAAGGAGCTGTCGGACGTCATCAACAAGATTCGACTAGGAGTGGAGAAAAGGAAGCATCCACCGCAAAGGAGATTCCAATTTTTAGAGCATATAATATAGTAGCCAGTACCAATAACAGGCTGGGAGCACGCATTGCAACCGCACCGTAGAGATGACTATAGGAGTCCCGTACCACTCCGCCAACGCCACGCAAGCCAGAATTCAAACTAAATGCACTGTCAACATTGAGGTTAAAAGAACTTGAAGGATGAGGGTGCCACCGTTTCTCGGGAACTCGCAAAGACGGCCTTCTATGATGAATAAGTAGAATCTTTTGAAACTTGGTATTAGAGTTTTTACACACAAAAAACAACTGACCCATGGTAGTGAAAACAAAGTGTATCTTGAGTAATGCATCGATAAAGTACATCTCAGGTAGGGAGAATATTTTGGACCAAACGCCATAAGAAATGTTGAACTTTCGGAGGGACTATTAATTTCCAAAGGTGGTTCCATAGTTTTTGAAAGGGAGAAGATGAAGACCAAGAGATAGCCAAAGAAGCCTCTTGTTTTTGGAATTCCAAAGCACAGTCCAATAACCATTCTTACTGTATAGCGATCGTTGCGAGTAAAATGCCAAATACAATGATCTCCATTGTCACACATCAACGGGATAGAGATAATGAGCTCCGCTTCGGGAAAAGTAAAGAGACGATAAATTTCAGAAACATTCCAGCTTTCGCTAGCACTAATAAAATCACTAACTCTGGAATCTCGAGAAAGGTAGGGGACATATTGAACCATGAAATTAAGATGGTGAGGGACCCAGGGATCCCCATAAATTTTAACTAACCTTCCATCCCCAATGCGCGAGTGGAGTCCACGAGAGGGTAGCTCCAGACCCCATAAAATTGATTGCCAAGTGAAGGATAGTGCCGCACCAACCTGAGCATGTTGAAAATCAGTGTCAGAGAAATAGCGGGCCTTGAACATTCGTGTGACTAGGGAGTTAGGAAATGCCAGAAGAGACCATCCTAGTTTGGCGAGTATGGCTTGATTAAAACTGACAAGATCAGGAACACCCAAAACGCCTTCAGACTTATGCTTACTCGTAGTCTTCCAATTGTTTCAGTGAATGCCTTTCTCGCTTCCTTTCAACCACCAATAACGAGCAAAAATGATTTCAATCTCAAAACATAGACCAACAAGGAGGCGAAAAACACTTGATAAGAACCTCCTTCCAGGCCTTGCAAATAAGTTTGCCTTCCTAACTAGAGATTTTCTTCCAAACACGATCTTTGAGAGTACGAAACATGTATTTTTTATTTTTGCCAACAATAGTAGGGAGACCCAAGTAGCGCTCATTGAAAGGAACAATCGGTACTCCAAGCAAGGCTTGAATTTAAGCTTGCATTGGCTCAGGGGTGGATAGACTGAAATAAGGAGTAGATTTGTCAAAATTTATTTGTTGTCACGATGCAGCTTCATAAAGACCAAAAATGCGTTTCAGCTCCATAATCTGAGAAAGCTCGACAGCTCAAAATAGGAGACTGTCATTTGCAAAAAATAGGTGATTGATAGACGATGCAGAAGGGGCAATAGAAATCCCACGAACTCAAGAATCACAATCAGCTTTCTGAAGTAGAGCAGAAAAACCTTCAGCCACAATTAGAAAAGATATGACGAAACATGATCGCCTTGACGAAGACCCCGAGAAGGAACAATATGGCCAGTTGGTTGCCCCTGTAGTAATAAAGAATAAGAAACAGAAGAAATGCATCCCATAATCAACTGAATAAAACGGTCAGGAAAATCCATTGTACGCATCATGCGTTCTAGAAAAAGCCACTCCACCCTATCATAAGCTTTGGCCATATTAAGTTTTAGAATAATTTTTCGGTGCCCCAACTTTTCTCTACCCTTCAGATAATGGACAGTTTCAAAGGTCGCAAGAACGTTGTCCAATATCATACGATTGGGAATAAAGGTGTTTCCCTCTTTTCGGCCGGGTAGGCCGGTTGAAGGAGTCTTTGGTCCTTCTTCTTTTGGATGCGGGGCGTGCCACCACCAAGCCCCGAATTTGGGCTCGAATGGAATGTGAGTAGATGGATGTATTGCGCTTCTAACTTCTGATCAAACAATTGATCGGCCAAGCAAAGAACCTCCCCTTGGCCTAGGTTCTTTCACTTCCTCGGGCTCGAGGATGGTTAGGTTTCGTACTGATGTTTTTATGATTTTAAGGGTTTTAAGTAAAAATAATGCAATTAAACTAAATGTGTGTATAAACGTAAAGACAAGAATTAAAGTGCGATAAAATAAATCAAAGCGATAAATAAAGCAAGAATTAAATAAAAGCGATAAGAACAATAAGAACGATAAAATAAAACAGACTTGAAATTGAACTTAATTGAAGTGCAATAACAATGAAAAGCAACGCAATGGAAATAAACTTGAATCTAAATGACACGAAAATATAACTTGAACAAGAATTGAAACTTACACTAGAAAAAGGAAGAACTTGCTACACTAGGTGCGTGAAAATAAATCCTAAGTCTAGGAAAAGAAAAGTGCGAGATGAAAGATAGGTTTGTCTGTCTGATGTTGTGTGTCTCTTTCCTTTGTTTGGTGAGGTTTATATAGGGCATTCGTTAGCCCGTGGGCTGGCCATTGAATGGCCAAAGGTCAACTCTTTTAAAACTTCTTTCCTTCCAAGGCCCCCCTAAATCCGTAGGATTGCATTGATTGAAATATTCTGACATACTTGATTCTTCCTTGCTTTGGAACACTCGGAGTTACTATAAAAAATTCCTTCATTTCTTTCCTTGTGAGGTCTCCGTCGTGTGCCCATAATCCTCCGAAAATCTGGGCTTGGATCGGTGTCTTGAACTTGGGCCTCCGATTTCTCTTATATTGCCACCTATATACTATATATATATATATATTAAATAAACATAAAATAATGTAGAAAGGGCACCACATATTTGCAAGAGCTCAGCCACATTCATGTAATATATATATTCATTTGTTTGATTTCATTTAGCTATATACGCATATATATATATATAAAATTCAATTAATGCCCAACTCAAAAACCCTTTCGGCACAGTTTGTAAAGAAACTAAATACCCCGGCCGCCATTTTCCAAAATTGTGTTTGCTCAAAACCAAAAAATCATGGCCGCAATTTCTAGCAAACCCCGGCCGAGATATCCCAAGTCTTCCAACAATTCTGAGCATGAGATATCCTAGTAATTCCAGACGTGCCCAGCCAATTTCGAGCACAGCCCAGATTCCTACAGCCGCCAACTTTCAGTAGCCCAGCAGCACTTCGAACTTCTAGTCATATTCGAATAACACTCGGCCGAGATTTTGTAACAGCTCCAGCCGTGTTCTCGCCCTGCCCCGCTTCATTTGGTTGGCCAACGCTGCGACTGAACACCCGGCCACATTTGAACAAGGCCCGACCTTTATTCTTCTCGTGCCCGGGTTAGGTGGATTTCCACCACCCCCAAACATTGCCCCCCAATTTGTTTAGCTCGAAATTGGTGAGGTAAGCAAATCGAAACCCAAGACCTTTCAATTTTCTAAATTTTGAAACTCTTTGCTTGCCTTTTACGTTATTAAATTTTGAATCGGGTAGGAATTTAGGAAGACCCCAATTAAATTGGAGGGACTTTTGAACTTCCTATCCGTTAAAAACTCTAGATATTACAAATATCCAAGTGTTCTCTTTCATTTCCACACAAAACACCTCCACCATAGCTGTAGGTTTTTGAGAAGGTTTTCTCTCAAAACCCATGTTTCTTTTCCCTCAAATTCATCATTTCGCACACCGCATTCACCCGAATCAACGTCAAACTTGAGATTTGCAAGTTTCTAGGTACGTTGCACTAATTCTTGGTTGATTTTGGCATGATTTTGATGCATTTGTAGCTTTCAAAAGTTTAGAGTTGAAACTTTGAAGTATGAATAGTGCCATGATGTTCTTTGTGTTCTTGATTCAAATCTTACTTTCTTCACTATATTTTCCTTCGATTCGATTTTGCTTCATGTTTGTAGGATGGAATCCATTCCAAGTGATAGTGCCCAATTTTTTGAAGACATGAAAGTGGCTATGGACAAAGATTTGGGCAAGCAAGTCTTCGCCTACTTCCTCAATGCTTTCCCCAATTCCGCCCAATACATTCTCGGCCCATTTTTCTCCGCCTATCCGGAGGAGGTGGCAAAGGTGTGGGTGACGCAACCAAGAAATGGCCCAATTTATTTTTCAGAATTCACATGGGCAACCGTTTGGAAGAGCTCCAAGCCATTCAAAGGTTGGCCAACGGGAAGCCCCATAAAAAAGGATTCCACCCCAAGTAAAGAAGCCCCACCAAAGAAAGCATCATCCGCCGCCGGGAAATCCGACCACTCAAGCTCGGCGGAAGGTAAATTCGATTGGTGTTATTGGTTTCAAATTTTAGAACCAAAATTGAAGGGCCATTGGAAGAAGATTGGGATATATGATACTTTGCTCCTATGAGCGGGAAGCGCCTTTCCTTGCGATCGATCTCTTGTCATCGCGGCGCTATGCTTTTGGTCTTCATCCACCAATTGCATGAGGCTCCGTTTTGGGATGATGACGCCCAGCTTGCTAGACTTTGCCGTTATCATCGGCCTACCCCCTCATGGAGATGATTTCTCGGCCGCCAACCTTCTGGAATCCAAGGCGGGCTTAGATTTCCACAAGTCAAATAAGACTTCTGGGAGTTCGGTGAAGACATATTTTGGCCATGGCGGAGAGCCCACCGACCCTCCTTCCATCAATGGCGTATCCTACACTGAGCATGTGGCTTTTCTTGTGATGTGGTTGTGCAAGTTCTTGGCATGCCCAAAATCTGGCGGGATTACTAAGGAAATCCAAGCTTTGGCGGAGGTACGTGTGGATGGCCATCAAGTGGCTATGGGCCCAATCTTCCTCGCCTATCTTTATAGAGGGCTCCGCGAGGTAACCACTAAACCCATGGATTATCATGCTTCTGGCCTTATATGGATTTTTCAGCTGTGGCTCCAGCTCTATTTTCCGGAGCTAAGTCCCACCACTGTTTGCCCCAACAATAAATCTCTTCTGGGCATTCCATTGCTCAACGCCCCATGCCAGAAGCATTATGTTGATGATTGCTTTCGATTCTTTTATGAGTGCCAGGAGAGGACTAGGGAGCATCTCTCCATTTGCCTAGATCACCGTTTCCTGGATTATCTAGCCCTGGATCTTTCCTCATTTCCTATGGCGGAGACGAAAGAGGAAAGACATAATATGTGGGCGAGCATCCTCATCAGCCGAGATCTTCCATCTGGCCTAATGGTGAAGAAAGGTGGCAATTATCATTGTGGTGGTGAGCTCTATTATCCTGCCGCCGCGGGCTACCAACTTGGTTTTATACAGAGCATCCTGATACCACCTATGGATTCCGTCAACCTACTTTCATCCTGGCGAGCGGAATTTAAGGATGCAAAAGAAGTCACCACCTTGACGAGTTTCAACCAAGACTTGGTGAAATCTTTCAACATTCCGATTAGAGATCCTCGATTTGGTGACTCTAATATTTTCATCCATTGGTGGAAAGAGATGTTGGCCGGTTGGTTTTCTCAGCCATGCTTGGAGATTGAAGATAGGATCTTCAGACATTGCCCGTGCTCAATGGCCTACCAACAAGAGAAAGAGAAAAAGAAGGCCCAAGCAAAAGGTAAAATAATTATACTTCTCTTCTGTTTCCCTCTTTTTGGCCGGGTAGGCCGATTGAAGGAGTTTTTGGTCCTTCTTCTTTTTTGAGTGCGGGGCGTGCCACCACCAAGCCCCGAATTTGGGCTTGAATGGAATGTGAGTAGATGGATGTGTTGCGTCCGAGATCTGACTTTAATCAAACGAGAAAGTAAACTAGATTACGAATAACAGTGAAGATAACATGAATTGAAATTATTGTAATTGAAATAGAATTGAAAAACAAGAACAAGAACATAAAGGCATAATTGAAATCTTCGGAAACTAGAGTGGAAAAAATAAGAACTAGGCTATGGCTACATTATGCTACTCCTATGATAGAAATTGAAGAGAATGTAAAATGACAAGTTGTGTGTTGTGTCGGGGGTCCTTTCTCTCTTCCATAAGCTTGGTATTTATAGGGGCTTCGGTGCGTCTCAATTTGGTCGGTTGTCAATTGGCCTTCAAATCAATCATAATTGCTCCAGAATATCTTCAATCCCTTGTCTCATGCATGTGATTAAATATGAATAATAATATTTGATTTGATTTTCCTTCCATCTTGAGCTCTCCCACAATAACTTCGGTTGACCATCAATCTGGCATAATTCCTTCTATATTTGAATTGTAACCTATGAGAAAATCCTCCTACGAATTATCTCTCTCCTTATTTAAACATTGGTTGATTTCATGTATTCGGCCGCTTTTAGTCATTCGATCGTATCTACACTTTCGGCCGCTTTTATGCTCTCGGCCGTATTGATATGCTTGGCCAGATTAATGTACGCAGCCACATGTAGATATTCGGCCACCTTTATGATTTTGGGCTTCTATCCGACCTTATTGATTAGGCCCACTGATTGGGCTCAATGTTAATTTACTTGTCGGATCTTGGGCCTGACCCGGTCAAATTTCAACCAGGCCCAAACATTGCCCCCCCAGTTTTTATGAATTTTGCCGCAAGCTAAGTTTATGAAAACTTAAATTTAGTTCTTCTTTACGAACACCCGGCCGGTTCAGAATTTTGCTCTCATATCGGCCTCTAGATGCTCTTGAACTTTTAAACTATTATTTCCGTATTATTGCCAAAGCAATCCGGCTGTGAAAGTTTATTTAACTATCTTCATGCGACTGCACTCTTCCTTCTTTGAGTACAAATATTGTCTTTTGTGGCCGTTATTGATCGGCCCAATTTTATTACTAGTTTTTTTAAAACTAGCGAACCATTGATTGGTCCTTTTGCCAAACATGCTACTTCTCTTAGTTGAACCATTCTCACTAGGAATGTAACCATACCATATTTTTATATATTTAAACCACTAAAGAAAATTAGCCATAATAATTGGCTATAATCATGGCAAGGTATTTTATGGGTAGTCTCCCCTAATTAATATGATCAACCTCCTTTTGATTCAAATAAGAAAATAAATGCACCTTTCTTTTCTTCTCCTCATGACTTAAGATAAAATATGTGATACCCATATTATTAACCATTAATTGGCTAGGGCAAAATGAGACTCTTCCCATTTGTTCACGTCAATTTTCTTGGAGATTTTTATAATCAGCCGTTAATTGCCTTTAATAATGGTTCACGTCAATGTTAAAGCTGGCCATTGAATTGGCCCAAAACTTTATAAGGCTCCCTATTATTTTCCAAAAGGAAAGAAAGAATATGTATATTAATCAGATGCTTTAAATCAGCCATTAATTGGCTTTAATAATAATAAGGGAACATGCCATGTAACAATAACTGACCATTTAAGAATAATGGGTTGCTACAATAGTTGGCCATTAATTGGCATTAATATATTAATAAGATTCTTCAAGTCAGCCATTAATTGGCTAGAATCATGGAGAAATATTATGGGCAGGTGACTTCTCCCTCTTGCTTTATGAAGCCACGTAAAATAAATGCAATCTCCTTCTCCTACTTGCTCAAATAAAACTTGGTTGTTATGGGAAAGTATTTTATGCCATGTAAAAAATTCTTTCTTTACTTTTCTTCAAAGCAACACAAATATTCTGCCAGTCAAACTAGGATTCCCTCCATTCTTCTATATAAACCTCAGTGTACTAATCAATGAATCACATCATCATTGTAACCACCAAAAAGAGTCTTCGGCTATTCTCAAGGGTAAGCCACTTCTATCATCTCTTCTTCATGTCCGTGTACACACACATATATATATTTATACATATATATAAATTATGTTTCCTTACTCACTATTTTTCCTTTACTTTTCTGGCACACAATCAAGACTTGGAAGACCACGTGCCATTCAAGACTGTCTCTCAAATTTGTGAGTTTTTAGTTTCGGCATAATACTTTGTTAAGGTATTTACCGTTGCTTTATATATGCATAAATATATATTTCCTAGCCATACGAATATTGGCCTATTAACACACATGGCCATCTGAATTTTTGTAGCTGCAAGGCCATTAAGACTGTTTTGGCCGCAAGGCCATTAAGACTGTTTTGGCCGCAAGGCCACCCAGTTGCCTTTCTTCCTTTTTCGCATGCACATGGCCACTTGAATTATTTTGTGGCTGCAAAGCCATGAAGATTGTTTTGGCTGCAAGGCCACCTAGCTGGCCTCCCTTTTTCTATATATATATTTTTTTAACATGCATGCGGTTTTGACCAATTTGGCCCAAAAGGCCATTCATTTTGGTCGTGAGGTTATTTATTTAACCTAGCATGTAAGGACAAATTATACATATATATATATATATAATAATTTTATATTACTAACAAATAATATTTTTGCAGATTATCAACCTCCTACCTTATTGTCGTTCTTCCATGTCTCCTGAAGAAGCAAGAGAGTACAACAATATCTTGGTTGACGCCCTTAATGAAGATGAGATCGCTTTCTCCAACGACTTTTATGATTTTGCGCCGGTGCCTACCACTCCACGCAACATGGTTCTTGGCCCCTATTTCTACGGCCGTATGCCCAGCTCTGTTGTTAAAGTTATGCGACCGCAATAGAAAGACATTTGTTTGCTCGGAAAATACCTTAATTGGCAAGGTTGGGATCGGCCCAAGCTTATGAGGGGTTGGCCTACTTTAGGGCCAGAAAAATGGAATAAGTGGCTTGATCGATTGTCAAGCTTGTGCAATGCGCAATGGAGGGAGGAGGGCATCTATGATGCAATCATGCTTTGTAAGTCCAGTTTCACATGTGACCGTAATCTTGTCGCAGCTGGTCTTTGTTTTTGGTCACCTTCTACCAATACCATGAAGTTAAGATTTGGGATGATGACCCCAACTCTTCTTGACTTAGCTGCCATGGCGGGTTTTCGACCATGTGGTGGTGAAGTAAGTGCTTTATCTCCATCAAAATGTGAGGTTGATTTTGGTTTCACCAAGAAGAACAAAAGCTACAAAGTTTTCATGGAAGCTAATGCTCAAGAAACAGGGCCACTCACACATAAAGAACATACAGCTTTTCTCATGATTTGGCTATGCAAATATGTCTTCTGCATGGCATCGGGACAAGTTACCTTAGAAGTTCAACCTTTGGCAGAAGCACTAGCGAAAGGCCATCGATTGGCCCTTGGGCCAATGGTGTTGGCGTATTTATACCGAGGTCTCTACAATATGGTGTCACTCAATCCAATGAATTGCAATACCTCAGGGCCGATTTGGTTGTTTCAATTGTGGCTTCAAGTATACTTTCCAGAAGTACGGCCAGCTCATGATCTGTTTGCTCCTAATTCTCTTATTGGAGTAAATCTTTTGTCTCTTCCTCTTTCCGGCCTCAAAGTCGGAGATTACTTTAGAATTTTATATAACTGTGAAGGCCGCTCCCCAGACGAATTTTCTGTTTGTCTAGACCGAGAATTTCCTTCTTATCTTGGGCTGAAACTAAGTTCTCCTTCCCCAGCCGATAACGGCCGAGATGCCTTTCGTAGAAGCCTTTGGGCTAGCATTTTATTGAGTAGAGACTTACACCTTAGCCTGTCAGTGGGTACGCATGCCAACTACGCATGCGGGGTTGAGGTTTATTTTCCTTTCACAACCAGTCGTCAATTGGGTTTTACTCAAGCTATCCCTCTTCCGATCATAGAGTCTTGCAATATGGGCACATCCCACAGAGCTAAGTTCAAAACAAAAGCTGAATGCAATGTAGTTTCTGCAGACAGCAAGAAAGTGCGAACAGCTTTTAACATGCATATTCGGGATGCCAACTTTAATTCCACAACCCACTTTGATACTTGGTGGAAACACGTCACCCGTGACTGGTTTACATCGGCTGCTGATATTGTTTTTGCCAAGCTTTTTCAGAAATGGCCGTCGACAATTAAGGATGCTACGTCCTGCAACTTGGTCAGCGAAACCGGTATGTGCTATTCATGGATGCATGATTGATTTTCAACTGCTCATATAATTATAATGATTCTCAACAATTTTTTACTGCAGGTAACGTGGCCAAAGAGATCAGTTCTGCTTCACCAGCATTACCAAAGAAAAAACTGCTCCTCAAGCGAAACCATTCAACCATGACTGGTAACGTCCTCACTTCTCTCAAAGCATTTTGTTCTCAAGCTTTGTAATCATTTTCATTATTTGGATTTAAACCAGGAGGTTCATCCGGCCATGGTCAGGTTGATGCTTCGGCCAAGCCTAAAGTAGTCTCAAGGCCTAAATCTCTTATCATTCGCAGTATGTGACTATCGCTTCTCCCATAACCTCTTTTTCTTTGGTTACACGATATCATTGTGATTTTGCTTGACTTGTAGCTGGCCGAAAAACTAGCATGACGTACGAGTCAAGTAGTGATGAGGATGATGAAGAAATAGCAAAAGCTCCAACAAAAAGGGCCAAGAAGGATCCCATCATTGAGGTACTCTCACTAAAGAATTATGTTATTGTTTTTATAATATTCTTGCATGGGCTAACCATTATTTTTGTAGGATCTACCTGACCTCTCCTCTCCCGGCCATTCTCAAGAAATCATAGGCTTTGAGACCGAAGATCAATTTGATTCGCCGGTCGATAACACTATCATAGCAGAGATTAATGAGGCCGTTGTTGCGGCCTTAGCTGATGACCACCCAGGCAAACATGTCTCCCCTTTCAATGTGGTCGAAATAGTTAAGGATACAACGCAGGTAGACATTTTTCTTAATCAAACCTCCTTCTTTATCCCTTATGGATGCTCACCCTTGATTTTTCCAGCAGGAAATTAACGTTGGGACTTCAAAAACTATAGCTTCATCACAGACTCCAGTCGAAGTTGAATTTGCTCTACCTATTCAAGACACTACCGCACTTACAACACATGAAACGAGTGTTCTGCAACCTAAAAAGGTACTTGTTTTAAAATATATACTTATATATATATTATGTGAATGCTCGACGGCCATCATGTTGCTCATGTTATGCACCTTTGGCAGGAAACACTCCCCTCAACGACTATATTGGAGTCACTTCAAGGCATGAGAGATTACTTGGCTGCAGCAAAGGCCGCTACCACTTCTTCATACAACTCCTCTTTAAATATTGCGGCCAAAGTGACCGTCCAAACTATTCTTGACAAAGACTATGCCGATTTAGCTAATGAGGCTCAACATGCTCGTCTTTGCTCGTCCATTCAAAGTCTCCTTGATGCCCATTTTTTCCCAACTGAGGACGAATCCACAATCAAAGGTTTCATGAAGCAATTGGCTGAGGGCATCCAGGCCCACAACCAAGCTGTGATGGAGTACAATGCTGGCCAAGCCTTGACTGAAAAGATTCAATCAACCAACCATATTTTGCAAGCCCACCTACATATCTGCCAAGAGGGAAAAGAAGAACTGGACAAACTAGAGGAGGAGCAGAAAAAGATTGAGGCCAGAAAATCAACCATCCTAGCCAAGATTGACAATGCGGTTCAAGACTCTCGGCCACATCAGGTCGAACTAGAAAAGTTTATGCAGCAACAGGCCGATTTCCAAGAGAAGGAAGACGACTACAAGACCTTGATGAGCGCAAGGGCCGAATTATGGGTTAACTTCGAAACGGCCATCCAAAAGCATCTCTAAACCCAGTCATGGGTCCTTTTATGACCCTTCTGTATTTTTATAACTAGGCTGCATTTGAACCTCAAACTATTTCTCATTTATTTAGTTGATGAACTTTTGATTTCCACCAATAAATTTTAGGCTTTGGATACGACTAAATTTCTTGTTTTTGAAGAAAATAGTATTAGCCTTTATCCAATATTTTGCTTCTAAGTTTAGGCCGTAATTGCGGCTTAACACCTTTGCATGTATTTTCTTCACAAAAATGATTTTCGGCTAAAATGATAGACTTTAGTTCGGCCATTCTTGTATTGAGAAGAAACCTTTAACGGCCGACTCTATTCGGCCATTTTTGTCTGTGAACTTTTGTAGTGCCCAAATCACTAACAAGTTCTTTATTTCTTTCATTTTTTATATATGGCCATAATACTAACATGACCTTTATTGGGAATATTGTCGGCCTACTT
The DNA here is from genome assembly GCF_002207925.1 of Prunus avium. The sequence goes on along the minus strand of NW_018923029.1, from coordinate 14,275 downwards.
ATTTGGGTGTCGGCCGTTGAAAATAATATTTTTATGGAGACCAAGGGGGTGGCCACCCATGCTTAATTCCAAGTCGTGAGCCCTTCTTATTTTCGGTATGGATTTCGCGATTGCACAAGCTGTAAATTGGTGTCCCAGTCACCTTGGTACGACCAAAACTGTTTTTTCCTTTTATGTTGGCCGAATTTCCTTGCCCCCCAAGTCCGCTTGATTGGCCGGACTTGGCCTTCTGTTGGGGTCTGATAAACTTGACCATCTCTAATTGTGGTCTAATTACGTTCGATTGGTCCCCAACAACCATGTCTATTATGACTGCTTCAGGTTGGGTCGTGTTTAGACATTTCTCTTTTTGATCTTGTTGGTCACTAATTTCAAGGATGGACGTCTTAAGTTGGGTCACATTTCGATGTTCAACCTTGACCACTTGTTGGATCGCATTCTCTTGGGTGGCTTTTTCTTCCTCAACCAACATGAGAGTTTCAATAGGAAAGTCGATTCGAGTTTTCAACTCTAAGGCCGACTTGTCCACTTCTCTCTCATTCACATATTCTTGACTAACTTCATTTTCCTCTAGAAAAGTTGGTGAAACGGGTGGCCGGACTGCAACCATACCAAGATTTTCCTCTTCTTCAACCACTGTGAGGTTTTCAAAAGGTAAATGGGTCGGAGTACTGAATTCCAAGGCCGATTCATCCACATCTTTTTCCTTCATATATTGTCGGCCAACCTCATTTTCCTCCACATGGGTAGGTAGAGTGAGTGGCCGTATTGTAGTCATTTGATAAATTTCTTGCTGTGGTTGAGATTTAAGATTGTGATTAAGAGTTTGCTCTTCTACCACAAGTTGCGAGGCGATTTCACGCAAACATTGGATCAAAAGTTCGTTGGAAGCATGAAACCCATCCATCATATCTTTTACTTCAGATATTTCCTTTATGAAATTTTGATGTTCTTTGTCCATGCGGTCAACATATGGCCTCTCACTTGCACTAAGAACATTTTGGCCATCATAGCTATTAGGATGATTCGTTTGGTGGGAGCCATAACTAGGTTGATCATAAATATTGGCCGGATTATTTTGGCCATCTAGGTAAGTGTATTGCCCTCCAGCCACCTGATTGTACTGGCCATTATAG
>NW_018923026.1:13757-36125 GCF_002207925.1 Prunus avium | reverse complement strand
GTTTTTTTTTTTTTTTTTTTGGGTTGAGGAAATGGGATTCTGAGAATTTAAAAGAGATGGGTTTTTGGTGTGTTTGGAAATGGGAATTTATAAAAATGAGTATGAGGTTGGGGTGGGGGGGAGGAGAGAGAGAGTACGTGTAAAGGATACACTCAAATGTCCAGGCCATGGTACGGAATGAGAGTGGGGTCTACTTGCTTGGTGCTAAGCATAATGAATTAGACTTTGGACCTTATTTTGTTATGCTTTTGATTGTTTCCTTGGCAATAAAGAAACAAAATGATAGAAAAAACAAAAGAAGATAACATTAAAAATAGTTGGGAAATTTTTGGATCTAAATGTGAAAGCAATTAGAAAGATGCCCTTGAGCTGGCTGCCTTGATGCTTACTATTGAAGGAAACCATTCATCTTTTTGTTCATGTATGGATGGCTGGCTCTGGTGCATGTTATTGTTGTCCAAAGGAAGAATTATTGTATTCCCAAAACCCTCATTTTAATATGTTTTCCCAAGCACTTGTTAATCAACTTAGCATGTGTAAATCATTACTGGGTAACCACCTGTTTACTAATAATAGACCCCTTTAATCATTCAATCATATGCATGCATGAAGTCGGTGAGTATTCTGCGCAGAACATAGGGGAAAATCGAACACAAAACGTCAAAGTACAGAAACCTTTAACCGCTTGGATTTAGTGCAAATCTCAATTAAAAGAACAAATTTGTTGAATTAACATTTCTTTTTGTGGTGAAGGGGAGCCCATTTTGTGCAGTGCTGCTTATCCCTTACCACGGGGGTGGAGCCGTAGTCCTTTTCTTTCCTCCTCTTTTTGGCTAAAATGGCAGACACCTAAGACATATGAGTTTTTCCGAGCAAAAGCAGCCGTGTAGGTAGTTAGGTGAGTTTTTCCAATTATGAGACTGACATCACTTTTTCCATACAAAGCTAAATACCAAACGTGTCAACCAACTCTTGGATAAAGAAAATTTTTGCACAATTTTTATTCAAATTTTCATGGAATCTTGAGAAAAAAAGTAAAGGAATGATCAATGGGATCAAGATTTCATGGATTCTGCAAAAAAGTGTTCAAATTTTTTTAATGTGGTGCCTTGGACTATGGGGCACTTCCATTCCATTTGAGTGTTTTTGAAGAGATGGCTACGGTTGTGAACAAATTAATTAAAGAAATATGGACCCAAAGAGCAGCCGAAAAAAGAACATACCATGTGGTTGCTAATGCAACCAAAGTCTTATTTCAGCGACCGTAAAAGGACATGATCAAGCACAACAACAAAGTTGCTGCTGCTATCTTAGAAGATATGCCGTGTGGAACTCAAATTTTGAAAATACTTGGCAAAGACTTTACCTGTTTTTTTTACTTGTAAATAAACTCCAATTCCCTTAGACTAAGACTAGCAAAATCCTTCCGTACTGTTTTTCTCTTCACGATCTGGACTTGTTCTACGAATGAAGCTAAAAAGATTGACCCAATTGTTTGAGTTTTGTGTGTTTCACCTTCACTTCACTGACATGCTCTTCACACCCAGTGAAAAAAAAAAAACACAGAGAAGAGGAAAAGTAACAATTGAACTCTTGCAATTCCCCGAAGAAAATAGAGCCTGCATAATAGCGTATAAGATATAGGGTTCATTCATTACTAACTATCAATTGATTTCGAGTTAGATGCGTTAATTCTATCCTTAGAAAAAAAAAACAGAGAAGAGGAAAAGTAACAATTGAACTCTTGCAATTCCCCAAAGAAAATGAGCCTCGCATAATAGTGTATAAGATATCGGGCATCTTCATTCATTACTAATTATCAATTGATTTCGAGTTAGATGCGTTAATTCTATCCTTAGAAAAACAAAAATAGAGAAGAGGAAAAGTAACAATTGAACTCTTGCAATTCCCCAAAGAAAATAGAGCCTCGCATAATAGTGTACAAAATATCGGGCATCTTCATTCATTACTAACTATCAATTGAGTTCGAGTTAGATGCGTTAATTCAATCCTTAGAGAGAAATAAATAATAAGGAGAAACCCTAAAAAGACAAAACAATATCGGCAACTAGGCTGTTAGTGCTTATTGGAGCCGAGTGAAATATGGCTCTGCCTTTTCTTGTCCAATGTGCCGGTCCTTACGTACACTCCAAAGACTATGAAGAGCTCTGTGCTAATTGAGGTCATACATGTATGTCATTTTCATATGCTTTCGGCCTTTTATCCACAGAGATCTGCAAGAACCAACGGAGCTGGGTTGCTTCCCAAGAAGGGTGCCCAACACTAAACAGTCTCCTTTCTGTTAGAGGGTCATTGATGAGTCCACACCAAGGCAACTTCTTGGTAGCTTCATTTTTGGTCTTACCTTGTTTGACATTCCAAGAAAATTATACCCAAGCAAGCAAACATGGTAGCCTATCTCTTGTGAAAGGAGCTTGTAGCTTAGGTCGTTAAAAATAGTTATCCATACACGTTTCGACTTCATTTGGTGGCCCGATTTGGATTGGATTGGATTGGAGTTGAGTCCAAACTAGTTTTTATAATATGTTGAGTTGTTATCCATTTTAACAAATACAGACTAAGCATGCCAAAAACGGCTAAGACTCTTATCTATTTTAATTCATATGGTCTATTCCAGTCCGTTGTCGTAGCTTCATTTTTGGTCTTACCTTGTTTGACATTCCAAGAAAATTATACCCAAGCAAGCAAACATGGTAGCCTATCTCTTGTGAAAGGAGCCTGTAGCTTAGGTGGTTAAAAATAGTTATCCATATACGTTTCGACTTTGTTTGGTGGCCCGATTTGGATTGGATTGGAGTTGAGTCCAAACTAGTCTTCACAATATGTTGAATTGTTATCCATTTTAACAAATACAGACTAAGCACACTAAACAACGGCTAAGACTCTTATTTATTTTAATTGTTATGGTCTATTCCAGTCCATTGTCCATTGTATGGATGGCAATTTCCTATTAAGTAATGGGTCAGTTTTTACTTTTTCTATCTTGAAAACCATTCTCATTAACTTCGTAATTTGTTGCACAGAAAGCCTTAGAAGATGGAGCCCATCCACAAAGAAGGCTTCAAATTGAGATATGAACCCAACCAAAACCCAAGTTCAACTCATATCAAGCCCAATCCGGAATTGGGTCCCGTCAATTGATTTTCAACTATCTCCATCAAGATTCAAAGATGCAACACTCAGATTTACTGGACCCAAATAGTAAAAGAAGCCATGACGCTTTCCTTGTTTACTCTTCTAGCAAGGAAATAAAAAAAGTTTTATTGGGCTTTGAGGTCGGGGGAAATGGGAGCCTAGAATCTCAAGTAGGAATTCAACCCAATCAAAATCTGGTGCATTAAATTTGGTTTTGCCAGGGAACTCATCACTAGGAAAATGCAGGCCAGGCCAGGCCAGGCGGGCTTCAGGCAGCCTAGAATTTCTCCAGCAGCAAGCAAAGCAAGCAACATGCTTTTGTCTTTGGCAACAACGACACTGCCCCATGTTTCTTAATGAACGCACCACCCTACATCTATATTCTATACACTAGCTAGACTTCCTATTAGTAGCTAGCTACATAAATTACCATTAATAGTAATACAATTATTTTTCCAAAAAAAGGGAAAAAAGTAAATAAATAGTATGTGAAAGTGACGTGGGGGATGATGTCAGGGTGATGATAGATAACATTGTGGCATGCACGAAACATGAATGCTTGTGCCCAAGCGTGCAAGACCGCTACTGCCAGTTTCATCATCATGCTCTCGTTCGTTTAGACCGGACCAAACCCAAATATTTTTTGTTTTTTGTTTTTATTTTCATTTAGGCATTTAGACATTTAAACATTTATAATAAATAATAATAATAATTGATTATTAAAAGGGTAATTGTGGAAAAAAGAAAATGATGGAGGAGGGAGGTTATTTGTCCTGCTCACCACCCGGCAAACGGACGTCAACTGCCGTTTTCTTGTCCCCTAATCACACTGCCAACCCCTGTTTTTCTCTGTCCCCCTCCCTACTCTCTCTCCCCCATTAATTGCCCCTTGCGTCACCGTCTCACCCACTCCATCCATGCGCTTTCTGATTTGTTTCCCCATTTTGTCCCTAGTAATTTCGTAAAATCTCAACGAAATCCACCATTTAATATTGATTTCTTCAAGCAACCATTTAATATTAAGATTAAATAGCAATGCAAGTTGCGAAAACCTAGGACATAAATCATACAAAACTAGTTAATAATGGATATCTGGTTTGATGATCAAATCGCATTCCTGGTTTAATGCCTTGGTTTACTCTTCTGAATGCGAAAGACTTTGTCGCCACTTACTTATGTTTTGCTTTATCTCTTAAATTAATTGTCAATTATATAGTATGCAACATTAATTTTCAGTAATCAAACTTTTTAATTTTTCAAAGGCCTAGAGACAACGTCTTCGGTGAGATTGGCTTGGTTAGACTTTAGACTTTCGACTTTCGACTAGTGTAGGAAAAGGTTGGGGACGAGTAGGGTTATTCAACGTAAAAGCTAGAGGGATACGGTGAGAGTTTATGGTGCATGAGTCAATGTTTGCAGTGGCTTGGTACGCGAGGCTCGAGGTGGTAGGGCTTAGGAGGTGTGAAAGTGGATAAACTAGAGGGGAGACGGATTTCACACACACATTCATTTTTAATTTTTATTTTGCAACATTTATGTAACTATGATCAATTATATAGTATTCAACATTAATTTTTAATTTATTTCCATTGCCTTTTACTTTATTAAATGTTATTTTCTTTTAATTTTTATTTTGCAAGACTACAAGAACTAAAATACAAGTTGATGGACTAATATGTAACCCATGAATAAGTTTAACCTCATTTACCCTTAAATTGAAAATTTTACAAAAGTGTCGGAAATAACTAAAGGTATGACATATGGTCAAGTTGAAGGACTATATTAACTAAAATTGAGTTGGAAGACTAAGGCATGTTGCACGGACACTCCACTAAGCCCAGTGTTAGACACTCGGACACCTTTGTCCAACAATCAACGTCGTGTTCATGGTCAAGACACTCGCTGGACACGAGTCAACTAATGTGTTAATTCAATTATAATTCATATAAATTTAATAAAATGCATTTGAAAGACTTGAAAGACTTGAAATTCACTGTATTGTATTGTAAAATTGAAGTATGAACATAAATATTTTATTTTTTAGAAATATATAAGTATTATTATAATTTATTTTTTAATTATTGTGTCCTCGTGCCTATATCGCATATCCATGTCGCTGTATCCATATCCTTGCAACATGTATACCTCATTATAGTCGAGGAAATGAGATTTTTATAAATTAAAAAAAAAAAGGAGCAATAAGATAAAATAATTGAACAAAAAGAGAAAAAGCTTTATAATATTTTGACACGAGCATGCCTTAAAAGCCCTTGTAACCAAACCGTCTATGCGCCAAAATTCTATTTGTTTGCTAATTTCCGAAACTAAAAAGACCAGACAGAAAATAGTATAAAGTTCTCACTGGAACCAAGAATTGACGGCTCGGATTCATTAAATTTAGTCAATCTCAGCCTTCAATCCTCCCATTCCTGTCCCAGATCGGCGCCGTGCAAAACCAGCCGGTCCGTATTTCGCAGACAAAGCATATATCAAAATAATAAAAAAAGCCAACCTTTTATCCATATTTTCGGTTCTGCCCCTACTTGCTTTTTTTTCTTTTCAAAAGAAAAAACAAATCACTATTGTGAGCTTCGAGTTCCTCGGCGAGCTCAGCCTAAAACATAAAGCTTTTGTTGCTTTCTGCTTAATGGAAGGGTCTTAAGCTCTCTCTCTCTCTCTCTCTGCTCTGCTTTCTTGCTTTGTTTGCATTTTCTTTGAGATTTCAGTAAAGGGTTCGTCGGACTTCTCTTCTTTGTCTGATCAACACAAGTTCCTCCCCAGGTAGGTGCTACGAATATTCCTTCTTTTTTATTTTTTGTTTTCATGCTTAAAAGCTTCTTTTATACTCTTATTACTTGTATGTAATTTGGAATATGGTTCAAGCTAAGCTTTTTTTGCTTGTTTGAATTCTGGGTCTTTGTGTTCTGAGATCTTGATACTGTCTAAGTTTGAGTTCGTTCTGGAAATTAGTCTTCTTTGATTTCTCTGTAATTACACCTTTCTGGGTTGGTTTTTGTTTTTGGGTTTTTATTTTTTAACTTCTGCATTTCACTGTTCATTATTTCAGGTCAAGGTCTCGAGCATTTTCAGTTTACTCACCCCTATTTTTTTTTTTTTGTTGGATTTTTTTAGCTTGTAGTGGATCTTACCATTTTCCCTGTTTTTATAGACAGAAAAAATGTCTTACTTTTTTCCGTTGTCTGTTTGGTTTCCTGGAAAAATTGGGGAAATGAGAGAAAAGGAGATTTCAAGTTTTTAAGAAAAGGTAAAGCTTAGCTCATGCAGACAAATGCTACAAAGCCGAGGTGACCTTTTTCCTATTAAAGGAAGTAGAAAAACGCGGTTCTTCTTTTCAGTTTGTTTTTATTGTGCATTTGTTTTGGCTTTTGGATGGAACGTTGAAATTTTATTACAGCTAGTTTCTTATAAGCTTCTGAAACTGACATTCTGGAGCTTACTTCTGGTTTTTGTTACAACCCTTCATTGGTGGTGAATTTACTTTTCCATTTTTGGTATGATCTTTTGTATAAGTTTCTTCTTGATTTTCTTCTTGATGTTCTTTTGTATAAGTTTCTTCTTGGTTCATTTCTATGTTTTCTTTTTTGGGCTTTAGAAAACAATACTCTTGAACCTTGATTTCTATGTTTTCTGAAGCCTTATGATTATATGTGCAGTACCAGTGGCCACTGGTCCAAGCTGTCTCTTTTACCCTTTCATGAACCTAGTGGCTAGAGCTTTATGTGGTGCTAAAAATTTCATTAATTTTCTGCTAGGCACTGTTTTTTTATAGCAGGAAGTTTGCCTACTGAAAAACCTTTATTCATCCCCTCAATTATTTTAGTGGGGCAATCATGATGAGAAAATACATGATGTCCAATCGATCAAAATTTCCAGAACTCTATTATTACTTTTTGTGAATTTAATTTCCATCAGATGAAATAGTTAGACCTTTAATCAGTGTACCTTCCCCATCTTGTGCTGTCAGGATTTTCATGTTTTGGTTTCAGTTTTGGTTTTGCAAGCAATAGATCTGATAATTTTTTAAATTTTGTTTTCATTTAAAGCAGTGTAGTTTCCATTTAAAGCAGTGTAGTTTCTAATGTCTCCACCACTGTTGGGTGGTGAGGAGGAAGGACAGAGCAATGGATCTATGGTAGCTTCTTCACGCTCTATGGACTGTATCTCCCATAATGGGTCTGGACTGAAAGAACGCAACTACCTTGGGTTGTCAGATTGTTCTTCGGTTGACAGCTCCACGGTTTCGAGCTTGTCAGAAGAAAAGAAGAACAAGCTGAATTTTAAGGCCACTGAGTTGAGGCTTGGTCTTCCTGGATCCCAATCACCAGAACGGGAACCAGATCTTTGCTTGCTGAGCCCAGGAAAACTTGACGAGAAGCCACTGTTTCCTTTGCTTCCGTCAAAAGATGGAATCTGCTCCTCATCACAGAAGAATGTTGTTTCAGGCAACAAAAGGGGCTTTGCTGACACCATGGATGGATTCTCAGAGGTGAAAAGTTCTGTTTATACTGAAGGAAATTGGATGTTTCATGCAGCTGGTTCTGATTCTGAATCTCCAGAATCTTTCTATGTTTTCTTTTTTGGGCTTTAGAAAACAATACTCTTGAACCTTGATTTCTATGTTTTCTGAAGCCTTATGATTATAGGTGCAGTACCAGTGGCCACTGGTCCAAGCTGTCTCTTTTACCCTTTCATGAACCTAGTGGCTAGAGATTTATGTGGTGCTAAAAATTTCATTAATTTTCTGCTAGGCACTGTTTTTTTTAGCAGGAAGTTTGCCTACTGAAAAATCTTTATTCATCCCCTCAATTATTTTAGTGGGGCAATCATGATGAGAAAATACATGATGTCCAATCGAACAAAATTTCCAGAACTCTATTATTACTTTTTGTGAATTTAATTTCCATCAGATGAAATAGTTAGACCTTTAATCAGTGTACCTTCCCCATCTTGTGCTGTCAGGATTTTCATGTTTTGGTTTCAGTGTTGGTTTGGCAAGCAATAGATCTGATAATTTTTTTAATTTTGTTTTCATTTAAAGCAGTGTAGTTTCCATTTAAAGCAGTGTAGTTTCTAATGTCTCCACCACTGTTGGGTGGTGAGGAGGAAGGACAGAGCAATGGATCTATGGTAGCTTCTTCACGCTCTATGGACTGTATCTCCCATAATGGGTCTGGACTGAAAGAACGCAACTACCTTGGGTTGTCAGATTGTTCTTCGGTTGACAGCTCCACGGTTTCGAGCTTGTCAGAAGAAAAGAAGAACAAGCTGAATTTTAAGGCCACTGAGTTGAGGCTTGGTCTTCCTGGATCCCAATCACCAGAACGGGAACCAGATCTTTGCTTGCTGAGCCCAGGAAAACTTGACGAGAAGCCACTGTTTCCTTTGCTTCCGTCAAAAGATGGAATCTGCTCCTCATCACAGAAGAATGTTGTTTCAGGCAACAAAAGGGGCTTTGCTGACACCATGGATGGATTCTCAGAGGTGAAAAGTTCTGTTTATACTGAAGGAAATTGGATGTTTCATGCAGCTGGTTCTGATTCTGAATCTCCAGAATCTGTTGGACAAGGGAAGTTTCCTGTGAATTCAATCAATGTAATGCTATCATCCAGGCCTTCTGGGACTCAGCCAACCATGACTAAAGAGGTGCTCACTAAAGTTTTACAAGAACAGTCTCATGCTACGAATGGAGCCAGCCATAACCCTTTGGGTGCTTCTAACAACAGCAGTGCCCCAGCTGCTAAGTAAGATGAAATTTTCATTTGAGGATTGTGAAGCTTTATATGAAAGTTGTGGTTGTTTGTAATCGTATCTTCTTCTTTGTTTGACAGGGCACAAGTTGTTGGGTGGCCTCCAATTAGATCATTTAGGAAAAATTCTTTAGCCACCACCTCAAAGAATAATGACGAAGTTAATGGAAAACCTGGTCCTGGTGGTCTTTTTGTCAAGGTCAGCATGGATGGTGCTCCCTACTTGAGGAAGGTAGATCTGAGAACCTACTCTACATATCAAGAGCTGTCTTCTGCTCTCGAAAAGATGTTCAGCTGTTTTACCATAGGTGAACTATTGCTCTAGTTTATTTAATAGTAATATTGTGCCTTTATTTTCTTTTTCTTATCAATGTGGTCATTTCATGCTTGGATATTGATGGATGTTCGCAATCTGAGATTTCTGAAGTGCAAACAGAGAAAACCACCCCATTTTCTGCATGAACCCAATTTGTGCATTTTTTAATTGTGATTTCAGGGCAATATGGATCCCATGGAGCTCCGGGAAGGGAAAGACTGAGTGAGAGTAAGCTGAGAGATCTTCTTCATGGATCAGAATATGTGCTTACATATGAGGATAAGGATGGTGACTGGATGCTTGTTGGGGATGTCCCATGGGAGTAAGTTCTGATTTACCCGTTTAGTGTTCCAATATTTCTCTTATTGCTTTCCATCCACAAAGACAATTTTTTAAACTATTTAGTGTAGAAACATTGTTGCTTTATTCCAAAAGTTAAGCTTTTCATTCGAAGTTATATTTGTCATATCATTTGAATGTATAAATGTTATAGCCATTTTTACTTAACTAACAGTAAAAATTTGATGTATGTTGGTAAAATTTACATGTATGGTTGAGTGAGGAATATTATAGTTCACTTGTGAAGGTGAGTGATACTAGAAGGGCGAGAGATTTATCAATGAAATACTGCATTACCCACCTCATGTCAGGAGGGTGATAGTATATTGTACATTTTAAACCATCCAAGAAACTAGAGATTTGAGATTCTGAAGCATCTCAAGGATTGCATGGTCTGCTTTAGTCTACATTCAAATCCTCTATCTTTGATTTTTACATTAATTGTGTCCATGCGATGAGAATGTATGCAAGTTCATTGATCATATGATGTGGGGTGCAAGATGGGATGGACAACAAAGTTATCGTGCAACTTTTATTTTCCTATTTACAGAGAGAGAAAGCCACTGTGACCAAGGATGTGAGGTTGACCATCATAGTATCATTTACTGAGTTGATGGAAATATGAGAATATGCACGAATCTTGTTTCATTGACATACAATATTTTTACCTCAGATGAATTCTTGCATAAACTATTTAAATTATACATGTTATACCTCAATTTCCATATTCATTTGTATATGTTTTCTATATTAATAATGATTAAAATAAAAATAATTATAAATAAATAAATAAAAGGAAGGTCCATTTGTAGTATTAAAGTTTCAAAATTGACAAGTTTTTAATTGATAAGCTCACTCATAAATTTTTGAAAATGTGATAGTAGAAAGACTTCAACTAGTTACTTTATGATAAACTACCAACTCAAGAAACCTTGTTCCATATGCTAAAATTAAGTTCTTCTGTTTTGTATAATTTATATCCTTCTATGGATGCAAAAATGTTCAAGAGTTTTAAGTATTAACAGCAATCATGAGTAGTCTCATTTTTCTCAGACAAAAGAGGAAGGGAAATAATGGGGAAAAAAACAAAGGCAAGAAAAGTAGTTCATTCTAATATCATGTATCCATAGGCCATGATACTCATCTCAGGCATTTTTATTTTTGATTTATGTAATGCATCTGCGATTTTAACTCCAATTCGACTTTTAACAGGATGTTTATTGATTCGTGCAAGAGGTTGAAGATAATGAAGGGCTCCGATGCCATTGGCTTAGGTTTGTCTTTAATGATCTCCCCTACTACTATTTGCACTGATTGGGCTGATAATAATCATCTTATGTGGTAAAAAAAATGTCATATTAGGTTTGGGAGAGTGTTTATGTCTGTAAACAAAAGGGTAGTAAGATGCATTTCTAAGTTTTACCAAATTTATCTTGTTGGCGTGCTCAGCTGGACCAGTTGATAAATATTTTCATGGCCTTATCAGATGGATATTGGGAATTAAATGATTATAAAACAATATAGGCTGAAATTTTTTTAGGCAGTGAATGAGCGGTGAATTTTGTAGGCTGGTTTGTTGAGGATCGGTATCCAGCAATGAATAGATCTGTCTTAGTTGACTTGAATGCTAAGCAAAGAAGATCATGTGATATAGGAGAATCTGTTTTGACTTTCCGAGCCCTGCAGTGAAAGGGTATAACAAGTAAAGTTGGTATTTTGACATGAACTATTTTCTAGTGGAGTTCATCTAAGGTTGAATTTGACAGCATAAATGATGTTTGCAATATCTGTTCGAGGTAGAATGCATTGAAGTGATGGTTTCAGTTTCATATGGTAAATTGTACTCTTATACTGCCCTTTCTTTGTTGGTTTTTTTCGCAACTTTATTTATCATTACAGTAGACTTTTGCATTTGTTAGTGCTAGTTGCATATTTGCAATGCCACTTAAGGAAATACTGCTTCAAATTAGAGTTCTAGATTATTATAGTCCCAGCTTATATTTTTGCAAGATAGATCAATATGCGTGAAGCTTGGTTAGTAAGCATTCATAAACATTCTGATATTTTCACCTTTTTAAGTAAATGGTAAATTGTACTCTTATACTGCCCTTTCTTTGTTGGTTTTTTTCATTTAGCTCCTAGAGCCATGGAGAAATCCAAAAACAGGAACTAGACAGTGCCTGAAATCGACTGTTTCGGGTTCCCATTTTCAATTGAACATTATCGTGGGGAAAGAGGAGTAAGCTGCAAAAGTTGGAACTTGGAAGGAAGAACACAGACAGTATGGCCTGGGCTGGATGGCAGTATCATGTTGAGCATCTTGTCTTGCTGATGTTTTGATTGTCTGAAGAAGAAAAAAATGAGCCATTGTTTTTTAGTCTGTTTATTATGAAACATCTTAAAACATGTTAAGAATATTAGGATTTGTGGAGTTCATAATGTTATAGCCAACTAGCTGAAGTTTGTGATGCTGATAATTGTTCTTGCATGTAATGCTTCTTCATCACTCTCTTTATAGGCTTCCTTTTCAGTAATGTCACTAATTTTCCCTTTTTGCCGGTTTCTTTACTTGGCCTCATGCTCAGCCTTGTTCCTCATTAATGGCTAGATTGGGCTGGGTTCGTACCGGGCCATAAATAGGTCTTGTTGCTGCCCGGCCTGGCCGTCTCAGATTTATGAATAACTCAGTCAACGTGATGCATTAAGATTATGTTCAACAGGCCATGTTCTTTAATCTGCGAGATTCTATTCTCTGCACATTGACTACCGCCCCATGTGGCAAAGATGTTGTCTCTTTGTGTTCTATATATAATTACCAGTCATAATCATGTTCAGCCGTCGGAGTGTAGGAGGTATAGACAACATGTTCAAGTGCTTCCTGTTCCTGGTATATTAACTAGAGCATAGAGTAGAGGCTGTTGTCTGTTTTGGTATATTAACAAACTGAACCGTGTTTAGATTACTCTTCATTTAAGTTCAGAATTTGGTTTGAGGTTGGATTGCCGTCCATCCAAGTCCTCCGAAAATCGGGTAGGCCGGGTTAGGTGGGTCGACCAATCTCTCAAGATTTTACTTATTTGGAATTAAAATAGAATCAAAATGAGGTAATTGCTAAATGAAGCACATGGATAAGCCACTTGCCGGGATATATATCAACACCTCGGAAGCTTTAGCTCAAAGGAACTGCACGGTATATCCCTTGGAAAGATGAAAGGCCCAAAACAAAAACTGAACTCAGATATTCCTAGGTCTCTGCTAGCCCGGTAGTTTATTTCAAAATATAAAAAACAAAAAGTATAAAAGTCATTTTCATAAAATCAAAAGGCAATTATGATATAATCCCAAGTTCAAAGCCAAAAATGATGTTTGCTAGCTAGATAGCACATTGGTGACTGGTTGGTACTTTGTCAATTTTCATAATTCAGGTCAGGGGAGATGCAATCAGATCCAGTAACTCAAATAAAGCAGCATCCGGCTCAGTGGATATACACATTGACTTTTGATGCATCAAAATACTTCCATCGATCACTTTCTTGTGGCAGGAATATTTGGTAGATTTGCTAAAATAATAAGTATATCATAATCTTCATAAGTGGAAGCAATAATTATTAATTTTATTTCAAGGGTAAGCCTTCCTTTCCAGTATTTAATTTCCCACTTTTATATATATATAAATAAAAACATCATCCAAATAGCTCCATTGCTGCAGCATTATCAAACCAAGCTTTCCGCCCACAATTCTTTATTTGTCATTATATTTGATGTGACAATTATTTTATATGAGCTTGATGAATGCACCTTTTGACTTTTCTGTTCTGCAATGTTGACCATTTTCTTGATCATGTGGTGTTTGTTGGCTTCAAGCCCAGGTGATGCTGTGGTTGGTTCATAATTCCTTGGATTATTCTTGTGAGGTTAGTGAGTGAGTGCAAAGCATAATCATGAGATTAATTACATTTAATATTGTTTATGACTTGATTTATTAATTCCAGATTCCATGAACCATCATGTTACTTTTGATTTCAATCATATGAAGTGGGTAGATTATGATGATGTTGTTGCTGACTGATAAAAAATCATAGCCCTTGATCAAGAGTTTTTATATATATATTTTTTGTCATTTTCTCCCCATCTATCATGGAACCTGTGATATTTGTTTTGAATGTAAATTTGAAGTAGCAATACTTTTGGTGGAAACTAAAGGGTGATTTCATAGATCTTATTGTCTATCAAATCAGACATATAAACTGCACCTCACTGTCCTAAAAATAACTGACAAAGTTTGTACTTAAACATGGCCTTGTCATTTGAGTCTTGCTAGCTTGGGTTTTGAGCATATAAGTTCGAGGTTGGGTTCATTTTTTATCATCCAATTTAAATTGGGTAAACGTATATTGTCAAAGTGTTATGGGAATTCGAACTTGAAATCACTAGTTTGCAAGTTAAGATTATTTTTCCATTTGGCTATACCCGTTAGCAGTTGTATGCGCATTTTGTTCCATAACCAATATTAGTAGTTCAATGTTTGATGTTTTGCTCACCAACACCATAAGTACATGCAATATTGTCTAGGAGAGTGATTTCTAGGGGAAACTTTACATCCATTTTGTACTTGTATGTTCTAGTATTTAAAATCTAAATTATAAGTGCGTATGTATAATTAATTTTAGACATAAGCACAAAATCAACACGAAAAATTGTAAACTATTCAAACAAATATCAAACGATATCCGAAGGGGTCGGTAAAATTAGTTGAAATCAATGATAAGTTAGTGGGAAAAAGCTGTGGTGGTTAGTGAGATTCGTTGGAATCATTTGTCCATTTGAAGTTGTTCGGTTGGGAATATTCTCGTCTGGTTAAAATTATAGCAAAGATTAAAAAAAAAATTATAATTTACAGTGCCCAATAATAAGCCCATCATGTGGCTCAAATCTTCCTCGAAGAAATAGACAGATTTCAGATGTCAGATGTGGCAGCAGTAAACTGTAAAAGAAATGTGATTGACGGCAAAGGTCATTCTTTGCTGGGCTGATAGTGGGGGACACAAGTACTAGTGAATTGCTTCTGAGTAATTCTTAGAAATTGGTAAATTTGTTCCTTAATGTTGAGCCTTGAGGCGACATATCCCATTAATGTTGATCAATTTTTGCAACGTTAGACATGATCATTTCACCCAAGTTGTAATCGTTTTTCAAACTTGATATCATAATTAAGATTGTTTCAACTTCGAGAAAGATGATGATCATTTCAATATATGCACGGTGTCACGTACCTTAATTATGATGTAATAGTCGGAAAATTCAAGTATAGAAATGCAGCTGTAATTTGAGTTCATACAATTCAATGAATTTTTCTATTTTTACCAACATGATAATGTATCACACACATTTTAGGGCGTGTAAAATTCATGTAGTTTAACTCGATTTCAATTAAAACCTTTATATTGGACTTAAATCACGAGCGAGGCACGTGACCACATCATCCATTCAATTGACGGAAATAAGGATATCTCCTCGAACTGCAAACCTTAGACAACTACAAGGTAAGATTGGAAAGAACAGGAACTACATGAAAGAAAGGTAGCTGTTTTGCGACCCCATCGATTGAACAATCGCTTTAACCTCTCGGCCACCCAATGTTTCCCAAAAATGTGTACACATTATTAGACCCTTTGAAAATAACATGAGCATCTCTCTCCATAGATCCCTTTTTTTGCCACTGGTGATGTCTATAGTTATGGTGGTTCTTCTAAAATGGGCCATTTGAGCTGTCATGGGAGCTGAGTGATCATTTTCATGTACCTGCTGGTAATGGAACAACTCATATGAATCAAGGTGCCATGAGTTGAGCTAACTCAGCTGAGTGTGACCTTTCATCATTTGGATTATCGGTTTCAGCATCTCTCACAACTGTCTAGTTTGTGTAACAAACTAATTCATATATTTTTTTGTCTGCATCTGGTTTTTAAAGTCAACAATGATTCATAGGAAATTGGTATACGTGGATTAGGTCAGTTAGTTAAGGTAGTGTGTCCGCCTCTTTGTATTCGAGTTCAATCCCCCTCTCCGTACATTAAAGACCCCTCCCCCTAAAAAGAAAAAAAATTAGAAAAGAAATCATCTGTATAACTACTGTCCTGTCTAAATTGAACAGTCTAAGTTTTGTTTGTGCAGAGTTATTTGTGTGCAAGAATTTGGAAAAAAGGAATTGGAGTACATGTCAAGTACTTGATTAAAAGAAGAATCTGTTTTTTTGTTGTTTTTGTGAAGTTAATGTTTCCACCTGTTAGTGGAAGGGAAGAGTAATTGCACAAGTGACGTTATAAAGAAAATTATGACATTTTCAAGTCAAAATTATAAATATAAAGGGAAGTACCACTCATACACATACCACTAGTAAAAAAAAATGGCAACAATCACCATTATTTGGTGATATTTGTGGCCATGACAAAAGACATTAGTCACCCTTTTTTTACTTCTTTGGTGACTTGTAGTCACTTTTAGTCACGAAATATCACCAAATAATAGTAATTGCTGTCACTTTTTTTTGTAGTGTACACATACACATGCTCTTGATGATTTCATTTGTTTTTCTTCACTTTCCTTTTTTTTGTTTTTGTTTTTTCTAAAAAAAAATCATGTACTTACGATCCTATAAAAAGAGCTAGTTAGACAACAATAATGTATTTATCCTTTCATTACGTGAGATAGACACAAAGTTATATACAACTAATTGTAGATAAACACTAGTGCTATAAAAGGAAACTAACAAGTAGTTGCATGCCCTATGTAGACTCGTTTGGTGGGTTCCCTTAAACCAAAGCCACTACCTGTGAGTCGATAACTCATAGATCAACGTATACATCGACATTAATTAACGATTATTTATATGCGTCAACGATACAAATGAACATTTTCTTTTTTATGGCAAGACAGTGTTGTTGTTGTCCATCATTCTCATTTCCTCTATGCCCTAAACAGGTCCCAACAGCAATGAAGACTTCTTCTTATTTGCATTGACACATTCCTTTCAATCCTTCTTTTAAGTACGTTTTGGGCATAAATAGACTCTATGCATACATTTATATATATATATATATAGCCCTCAACAACACATTCACTGTACTGTATATGCTGATCAAAGCATTCATTTTCAGCAGTGCCTTGACACAGCTCATATATATATATATATATGAGCTGTATATATGCTGCCACATTGCTGCGTACGAATCAATGGCTGCAAATCTTTCTTTTTAAAGCCATCGTCGTGTTCTTCCTACTACCCCATTTATTTTATGCATATGTGTCACAATTTTGGTATTTAATTTTTTCACCTAGCTACGTACGACATGAATTTAATTCTAATTGATGCCGTTTGATACCGATTGATCATGTTTTTTTAAGTATGTTTGCATTTAAGTTTCAGCAGCTTCCAAAACATTGCTGGTCCTGCGGAAATGAAATCTGGGAACGTGCATGGCTAATATTTTCATTGCATGTAGAGAGGGAGAGAGAGAGAGAGAGAGATTGATAAGGATGGTTTAATTAGGAGTACTTGTGGCATGTTTTACATTCATTTCGAATTTCCTCTAAATTAATCTAATTTAAGAGAGGGAAATTCAAACTTGGGTGCAAAGAGGCGGACTCACTTCCCTGGCCATTTAGAATATTCTTGATTTCTCTTTCTGTTCTTCCTTTTGACTAAAAACAAATAGAAACTTAATAAGATCTGAGATTGGAAGGTGAGAGTCAAAATCAGGCCTTAAATGCCTCTTCCGAAAACGTTTGCTCATTAATATTTGGATGCCTAGGCTTTTTTCAGCTTAAGGCCTAAATTTAATAAATACGATCATTGTAGAGGTATCAAAATCTCCACGTTATACCTTATAACTTAGGGGTGGCACCCTTCATCCCCTCAAAGTCAAAGCCTTTGAATCTCACGTAGGCAATGAGCTGAGTTTCTCTGGGGAGAAGCACGTTTAAGTAATTTTATGTGATTCTGGAAAGAAGCACATAGGAGGTGATTCTCTATATATACACTTAAAACATCATACGGAGAAATGATTCTCCATAAAAGTGATTATTGGTCTATCCAAAATTACTTCAAAACGAGCCCTTAATTAACTAAATATATAAAAAAAAAAATTGGCCTTTCTCACAAACCTCTTATATTGGATTGCCTAATGCCCAAATGTTAGGAGACCAATATGAACGAATTGGACGCATCTTCTGATCTTGTTGCAGGAAGACTCTTAATATATAATTAACATTTTCTTTTTGGATGCAATTATTATGATGGGTTGACAGAGATCGTAGCAGTTTATATTCATGGCATGTGCCCCAATAATGAGAACCCATCGCAACTACCAACCAGAGTGGAAAATCTTACAAATTTCATAAACTTGTATGATCATTAATCCTATTTATTATTAATTATTTGCTTGGAAACTGATTATATTATATGCTTAACCATGTGACTTAACTTTACCTCCCCAAGTTATAATGGCACTAGAATGTGTATGAGAGTAAATCATGTACTAATTTATTTACCAAGTTGTTTACTTTTAAGAAAATGATCAAAAGGTGAACATAATTAATTACCTTTCATCATAGCTCAATTGTATATTTCTGTCACACCTTGGAATTTTATATCTTGCTTAAATTATATTATATATTTTTTGCTGAATTAATTTAGACATATATATGTTTGGATGCATGCATATATATAGATATGTATGTAAAAACAAACTTTGATTTAAAAGAAATATAAGATAGTTATAATTATGTCAGTGAATGCATTCCTTGGTTGGGGACATGTAGGGCTAGTAATTTAGTTAGCCCATCATTGGTTTCTGTCCTTGGGGATGAACTTGATACTTTCTGCAAGCATCCACACCCGATATGGTGGAAGGGATGATTTATTTTAACCTTTTTCTTTAACATCATCAAATGCTTAGGATAGGAGCTCCCCAGCTGTTTAAGAACCTGACAAATGCTTTTAAAAGGTTGTCATTGATTATTGCTATGTATGATAGTTGATTATTGCTATCCTAGTTCTTTTCCAACATTAATCCTTATCCACCCTACAACCTTAATTATGCAAAAGTTGTTTTCTGAAAATATGGGTTCACATCATGTTTAACCTAAGATTTATTATACACACAGTCGGTTATACTCGAGATATTTTCGTGTGACGGTAGAAAAACTTTCCTATATCATCTGTTTATAATGTCTATTTCTCTCGTCATGTAGAGATAGACATATGATTATACGCAACTGGTGACTTTTAAAATTTTCTCGTGAGAATGGTATTCATAAAAAAGGAGGAGGATCCAATAAGAGATGTTGATGGGTGCCTCAATCTCTCCATAATGTAACTTTGTGGGATTAAAGCCTCAACCAAGATCTGAGGTAGATATGATTATGTTGCCCTAAACTTTGCTAAAGTTTGGTTTCACAAGATCAACTTATTTAAAGTGTTTCTGGATGGATCTGTCATGTGGGGGGTGTCCAAATTTCATGTGCGAGGTGATATATATATATATATATAAACTTTTAAAGAGCTAGGGGCAATAATATGGGTGCCCAATAACATTAAATGTCTAAAATACCCTCATCAAGCTCCCTTGATACAAAGACTCTTTTGTATAGTAAAAAACACAACCATCCCTTGAGGATATGAAGGACAACTCACATGCCCTTTGCCTTAGCCCAAGTCAGGTGCATTGGGAATCTCTTGCAAGATTATCATAATATTATGAGATTAATTAATTAAATTTATAAAGTCAAAAGGGAAATATGGGGTAGCTTTGAAAACCCTTATTATTATTATTAAAAATTAAGCTCACCAAAAACATGATAATTTTAATGTGCAAATCTTTACTTACATCCGTTGATGGAGTCAGGTGC
Source organism: Prunus avium (assembly GCF_002207925.1). The sequence continues at coordinate 16,637 of NW_018923026.1, read as the reverse complement.
ATTGGGAATCTCTTGCAAGATTATCATAATATTATGAGATTAATTAATTTAATTTATAAAGTCAAAAGAGAAATATGGGGTAGCTTTGAAAACCCTTATTATTAATAATAAAAATTAAGCTCACCAAAAACATGATAATTTTGATGTGCAAATCTTTACTTACATCCGTTGATGGAGTGTGGTCAAAGGCAGATGTCCCCTTTAAATTAATTAATGTATTAGTTTATGAGTAAAGGGTTCACTCATATATCTTATTGGCAGCATTTGGCTTGGCACATATAGTGCTCTACCAACGGCCTCTTACCACGTGGATTTTCTGTGTATGGGCGTGGGGGCACACTATAATAAAATCATTTAAACAGTGGATAAAAATTATTGAAGGGAAAATGATTAGGTTGGTGCCACTACAAAAGCAACTTGCGTTTTGTGGCCAATCCTCTGATCCCATGTCCTCACAAAATGCCCAAACCACTAGAGCTTCATATTTGCCATATGCATGATAAGGTCAAATTTAGGATCAACATGTTTGAGTGAGATTTTTTCTGCGCATGTATTAAACATGTTGTAACATTTATGTGACCGTAATTTTTTGAATCTACATATGAAATCGAAATGAGAACGAGTTACGTGACATACGTGACACACGTGAAATGCACTTACAATTATACTGGTCGAAGGCCCGCATATCTTCTGATCTTATTCCAACAACAATCCTAACTACATGACCAAAAGTGACTATCAAAGATTTAATATTTGAGAAATAGCAAAGATACTATATTGATTGATATTTCATGGAGCTCACTCACCTCAACCAAATGATCATCTACATAGTAACATAGAAAGAGATTAGATTCCATCCGAGTTGGAGTCAACTTTTCAACTTTACATTTTTGTTTTTGTTTTATTTCGGGTCAATATCATTTCAAATTAACATCAAAATAATTTGGGGTTGATTAGCTTCTTCCAAGTTCTACCTTGAGAATTGAGACGAGAGTCAAATTTAGGATCAACATGTTTGAGTGAGATTTTTTCTGCGCATGTTGTAACATTTATGCGACCGTAATTTTTTGAATCTATATAAGAAATCGAAATGAGAACGAGTCACGTTACACGTGAAATGCACTTACAATTATACTGGTCAAAGGGCCGCATATCTTCTGATCTTATTCCAACAACAATCCTAACTACATGATCAAAAGTGACTATCAAAGATTTAATATTTGAGAAATAGCAAAGATACTATATTGATTGATATTTCATGGAGCTCACTCACCTCAACCAAATGATCATCTACATAGTAACATAGAAAGAGATTAGATTCCATCCGAGTTGGAGTCAACTTTTCAACTTTACATTTTTGTTTTTGTTTTATTTCGGGTCAATATCATTTCAAATTAACATCAAAATAATTTGGGGTTGATTAGCTTCTTCCAAGTTCTACCTTGAGAATTGAGACGAGAAATTGTGAGTCACCCTGACAGCCAACCAAGGCCTAGGCTTGTTCCTAGGGCAGGTATCACGTGCCACATGGGACATAAATGGCTTCTTGCCCCCCCAAAAATATCCAAATTCTTTTATTATTATTTTTTATCTCATAAAAATTATAACTTACTCAACCAAAGCAGACGGTGGCCGGTTAAGTATATAATATATATAATTACTAAAATCAGGAATAAAAAAAAACAGTGTGAACCGTGAGGAGAAAGTGACTTTTGGGTCTGGATCCAATTAACGAGGAGCTTAAGCCTGAATTATTAGACGCTAATTACATCATCCAGCAAGGCACGCATTTTTTACCGTGACGTTAATGATGAGTCTGCAGGCGGAGCCAGTTCCGAGGTAAATAAACAAATAAAGACCAAATGTGGGATTTGCGACTTGTCATGGGGAGTTGACTAACGCCGTCCCAATGGCGGCAGTTTCCTAAACAAGAGTTGTTTAAGGCGGAGCTAACAGCGTTAGTGCCGAGGAGGGCACGTGAGTGTCAGTCTGTCATGGTTTACGTTCAAACACTGTCAACAGTCAAATCAATGCCTCCCTCACCACTCTTTTTCAGAAGGTACTTCTCTTGTCCTTTCAGCTGAAAAACGTTTCAATTTTCAATTTTCTTATTGAAATTGAATTTGTAAGTTTTATTTTTTGTGATTATTTTCCAAACAGTCTTCAATAATGGAGTTGGCGAGATGAGTTTCAAAATGCAGGAAGAGAAAAATTGCATGAGCTAGGGTTCATAAAAAATAGTCAGTGTACTATTTTTTTTTCACAAAACTAAGAAAACCCTTACGTAAATGCTTAATTGTTGATTTGGCCCATGAACTTGTACTTAGCTTTCAATACACAATTATCCCCTTTATTTATTTATTTATAGAAAATTAAGGACATGAACTTATTTTTTTTTCACCAATTTCTCCTCTGCCATCTGAATCCTCAACATTTCATCCAATTTGCCATTAAATATGAGAGCAAATTGGTCATTTTCATGTTAAAATAAAATAAAATATTTTGAATTAATAATTATAAAAATCTCTCTCTCTCTCTAGATGCACATATTTGAACATAAAAATTCAGATCTATTTGAGCAAAAACAGCACCATGGGAGACACTGGCGGACCTATGAATTTTTTAGCGGAGGTGCAATATTGACTAAGTATGAAAAATGGTTTTTCGGATAATCATTTTCTCAAGATAATTTTTGGCGGCTTTTGTTCCTTACATATCAAATAAGAAAACTTGATTTTATGAGATTTTAGTATGAAGTATATTTTGACTTAATGAGCCATCATTTTTAGCCTAAATTGTATTTTGCACTAAAACCAAATTTTCATATTTTGATTTGGTGGGAATTTGATTTTCTAGTATTTTTATTTGAATCCAAATGGG
>NW_018923024.1:27851-42652 GCF_002207925.1 Prunus avium | reverse complement strand
CGAGCTGGAAATGGGCTGTAATACCTGTGCTGCTTAGTCAGGGCTCTTCATAAATTTGTTGAGGTTTTCATATTTGAGAAAACTCAAAACTCTGCTTGCCTTGGCTCTGCTGAACCAAATTTGTAACGAGAGAGAGACTTCGTTATTGTTGATTTGTGAACTGGAATTCAAATCAGAAACAGTGGTTCAGCTGTCTTTGCTGGGAGAAAAACAGGATGATTCTGCAAGCTTGTTGAAAAAAGCTTTTGAAATTAAGATGCTTCAGACTCTGGGTCTGTTGGACTTAGCTTGGAGTTCTCGTGATCAAGTGATCATTTTGAGTGTTTGTCTTTTGACTGGGTTTTGGTTGAGTTGGTTGATTGTCGTTGTCTCTGTTCACCCCCTCTTATATATATATGAAATGTTCTTTTGAAAGTGGGCGGCAAGTAATCAAAAGATCTTTTTAATTTTTAATTTAAAACAAACAGGGGTTCTATCCATTTTCTGGCATGCGAGCACTTATCAATTAGTTTCTTGAAGTGATCATTTCCTTGCGTTTTGATGGGATCCCATACTGTTCTTCCATTTCAACTGCTTTTGCAAGAGTCTGAAGCTTGTGATGGCAAGTTCCCAGTTTTTGAACAACTCCCTGTTCCCGCTTTATCTCCTTTTCATAGAAACAGTGTGTGCTTATCCTTTGAAAATGGCGCCTTCTTTGGTGCATAAGGATATCTTCCGAATAAACAAAACGGGGCTTGGTCTCCTGGCAACAGAGTTTTTCAGAAACGTTCTTCTTTCATACCTGCTCCTGTTCAATCTTGATTTCAGCCGATTTTGTTGACTTTTCTTAGTCAGGGATCACGTGGGTTTGTTTTTTAAAAGATCAGCTGGGTTTAGTTTGCGTTTTGAGCCCCATTCTAGTTCTTCCAAGGCCCAAGTTGCTTTCTGATTTCTACTGTTCCCAGGCCTCTTAATCTTTTTGGGCCAGGTGTTCTTGGCCTGTCCACTCGTTTAATGGGCTGGGTCGTGCTGATGGGCCTGAGGTCGTCTGATACAAGCGGCCTAGGAGATGGTGTGGGCTTTTGTTTTCGGCGTGCTAAATTTGGGCCCAAACACGAGGATTCCCAAAGCCTTAAAATTAGTAGCCTAATAGGTAAAGTTAACCCCACAAGTCTTACCAAAAATTTGTATCCTAAGCCTACGCCCCCAGATGTCCAGTTTGAAGAAAGAACCCAGAGTCAATTCTCAGTGTCTTCTGATAAGCTATACGAGTGGAATATCGATGGCTTGTCCGAACAGGAGATACTAAACAAGTTACAACACATGTCTATGGTAGCCAATAGTTACGCCACCAATCACCAGTTAAGACAATCATAAATAGTTTCCCTTTTAGAAACAGGCTTCACAGGAACACTTCGTTTCTGGTGGGATAAACATCTTACAGAAGATGCAAAGTTAAGAAAAATCCATGCCTTTAAGACAAATGAAGATGGTTACCCTATTTTAGATGAACGAATAGGAACAAGTATAGAAGACGGAGTCAATGTCCTTTTATACACAATAATTGAACATTTTATTGGTACACCCAGTAGTACAACAGCTAGAATTCATGACCAGTTAAGTAATCTCATATGCCCTAAATTAAGTGATTTCAGATGGTATAAGGATGTTTTTATCGCTAGAGTCATGTTAAGAGATGATAGTAACCAACCATTTTGGAAAGAAAAATTCATAAACGGTCTCCCTAACCTCTTTGCCCATAAAATTAGAACAGTCTTAAGCAACGAGTCAGGTCAAACTAATTACGATGAGTTAACTTATGGTAATATAATTAGTACAATTAACCAAGTTGGTATGAAAATGTGTGTAGATTTAAAAATAGGTAAATCAATACAAGCTGATAGAAATAACGCCAAATATGAGTTAGGTAATTTCTGCGAACAGTATGGTATATATATTAAATTAAGGTATATTTGGGTTTTGTGGAGGAAGTTGGTGTCTTGGAGGTGACTAATCTAATGTGCTTTAATTTTCTCTATTAGGATCAAGGTATTAAATATCGATAATATCCCCGATATTATCCCGATAATATCTGATTTTTGGGGGTCCGATATTTTAACAACTAACCATAGTGCTATCGTCAATATATCGATATTATCCCGATAATATCGAGAAGATATTTTCAACATTTTTATGAATGATTTGGGCAATATATCAAGATATTATCGATAATATCCCGATACGAAACCCAAAAATATTTATATACATGGTATTTGTGAAAACCATTTTAATCCTTCAACACCTTAACCACCATATCACTTATGTTTTTGTGAAAATACCAAAATATTTATATATATACATGGTTTTGTTTTGAATTCTTTTTGCAAGAAACAAATTTTCACATGAGATGAGTAGTAACTATGGTTACACTCATAACCAACCATTTCCCTACCCTTCATATCCCATTCCTATTGGGATGGAATCAAGTGACTCATGGAAAGAATCCAAGACTCAATCTTCAAATGATTTTGCTTATGGACAACGTCAACCAATCTCGGATCCATATGGGTGGCATGTTAACAATTACATGGAAAACTATTTTGGGGATTTATCATTTGATGACTACTCTTCAAAATATACTTACTCTACACATAGAGATGATGAAGATAGTGAAAATTTTGAACCTCATAGGAACTCTATGTGGTACTAAGTCACTCATGTATCTTACCATGCAATGTATAAAGTGTAAAATATTGTAGTAATTCATTATATATAAATGATTATGGTGTGTTTAATCTTCTTTCATTAATTACTACATATTTTCTACACTTACGGTGTTTGCCAGCTCGCTATATAATCAACTTAAATCAGTTAAATCCATTATGCAATGCATTTCCTTCCAATTTTTTGTGATAAACTAATAGATAATTGACTAAATAAACATCCTACAAAGTTTCAATAAAAATTTCCAAGTTTTTCTTACAATTTCCGTGGTTTTTATTCAATTTTTTCCGATACCGATAATATCCCGATATTTCCTGCGATATTTCCGATACCTCCGATATTTAAGACCTTGATTAGGATATGCTTGACTTTTGTCCTCGAAACGCCACCTCATTAAAATTTATCTATGGGACTAAAAAGTTGACACATCATCTTTAAAAGTAAAAAAAAATTCAATTTACTCATAATTAAAAAAGAGAAAAAATGCCCTGACCCAACTAATAGCAAAGTTAACGTCCTGTCCTTCTTTATTTCCCTTCTTCCCGTCCCTGTCCCAAAATCTTACCTTTAAGCTAGCTTTCCTTTCCCCAAAGCCTCTGTAATAATTTTTTTCATATCACAGAGCTGTAGCACAAAACGATCTCTTGATTTGTATATAACGGAAACAGATAGAGTATGAATAGCTAGAAAACCTGAAAAGGGTCTCTCCGTCCCTTAAAATTGTGAATATACAGTCTCCATAATTGGAAATAGGGAGAAAGTGCAGCAAGCTTCGGGTAGAAGAAAGGCTGATAATCTTGTTAATTTCATACAAGAAAAACTGTCATGCATGTCACCGAAAAGATCACTAATGGTTTCAAGAATTATGCTTCATGGTTTTGATTAACAGAAATCCTAATGTTGTAATGCATTCATGGCTTGTAATAGGAATGCAAGGGCGGGAATCAATACATAACTTGGTAAAGGAATATAAAGGCAATCACCAATACTGTTATAATATTGGGCATAAATACTGATGTGGAAAGCTACATCCAAGTAAACTATTTGACTGGAGAATATATTAAACCACTTAAAATTAGCAAAGCTACATCCAAATCTCATCCGGCCAAGTTATTAGTTTCCTGGAAGTGTTCTGAACAGCTGCTTTGTAAGGCTCTTCGACCACAAGCATTTCCCAGAAGAAAAAAAAAACATTTATTGTATGGCATTACATAATAGTGTAAGTTTGTGTTAGCTTATGTGAGGCCTCAGTTTAAGGTTTGCACAGGGCTCGCAAAATTTCTAGTGCCCTTAGAGATAAGACTTCCATATATAGGGTTCACCTCGATTAAAAATGTGGTTAGTAAGCCAAAGGGGACCGAGAAGAAAGAAGAAAGGCTACTCACTATTGGGTCAAACTACAATTCGGTGCATTTCAATTCTATAGAGAATTTCTTTCACTGCGGGAGTACTGCATTCTTGTTGGCAGCAGTGCCATAAATACCGGCTTTTACAGCAAAGCATACCAATAGTACCATTAAAAACTTTTCTAAGTCCAAGTTTTTATATATTCTCAGATATTCAAATTTGCAAAAATAATGCATCCAACTAACTCAAGCAAAAAAATTGCATCCAATTAATGATGTTCTTGGAATATTGATACAAAATAAATTAGGTGTTAAAAAATATTCAATATCTGAATATGATCTATTACGACAAAGACTCATAGTCACAATCATGGTGATTATTCAAAAGGTGTAATATCCCTGACTCAATTTAATTGATTTAATCCAATTTAATTCTTTTGTGAAATTTCAATTTTGCCCTTGGGAGTAGGGGTACTTTGGTCACTTTGAGAAAAAAAAAACATTTATTGTATGGCATTACGTAATGCTGTAAGTTTGTATTAGCTTATGTGAGGCCCTAGTTTAAGGTTCACACAGGACCCTCAAAATCTCAAGACCGGCTCAGAGTGCACCCGAGTTCGATTCACGTAAAAGACAATCGTGAAGCAACCCAATATAATACTCCTCCATTTCCCTCCCTGTCGAATGACAAAAATAAAATAAAAAAGATCAAATTGCAAAAAGTAGTATAAAAATTATAGTTGAAAACTTATTACGTATAGGATCAATAAAATTTATTTAAAGAACAGAGTCATATGCATATGTGACCTAGCTAGCAACAAAACCACCATAATGACAATAAAGGTCAAATTAAAATTTTGGTTTGTTTTTTTGAAATTTATTGTTTTTGTTGAAAGATGAAAACTGCTATGCTGTCTGTCAATCACATAATATTGCAACCACTATTTAAAGTAGTTTGTCCGATGTCAACACCAACATTCAATATCCAAGCTACTTTCACAACCACATACTAAAATAATAAATACCAGATCACAAGGAATTAGTCAATAATTATGTGGGTATACTAGTGATTTGCCCCTAAACTTATACCTAATTTTCAATTAACCCCCTATCCTGTTTTTTTAGAAAATTAAGGATATGAATTTTTTTTCTTCTCCAATTTCCCCCCTACCGTCTAAATTCCCAACATTTCATCAAATTTTCAGTTAAATCATTTTAAAAAATTACTTTTATGGAAAAATGAAATTGTCCCTTTTTTCTTCATGCCCTTCAGAACTCAATTCATATATCAAAACAACAATTAAGTAAATACCATTAAGTAAACAACAACAAAAACCACCGTATATTGGTCCTCATTGTGTTTGACAACCACCTTTTGATTTCATTTCAGACATTCAGAAGGCACTAGGATAGTGTAAACAGATTTTATTTAAATAGACTTTAGAAAAAGCTGTCAACCAAACTAAAACACCTGCATAAACAATAGCACGAACAAAGCTGCTAATTCATCGAATATTCATATATTCGAGCAGGGACTCAGTTCAACTAATTACAGTCCTGATCTCTTGGACCATTGGAGTCCAAGAGATTGTGATCACCCACCGTTGGATATTAATCCAATGGTTCAAAAAAGTTTCTTAAAATGAGTGCAAGAGTGAGTGAACCGTTGAATTTACATAACGGTGAGTGACCACAAATCTCTTGGACCCCTGTAGTCCAAGAGATCGGGACTGCAACTAATTAATATTAGTAATCGAGCACTGCTCAATTCCACTAGTTATATATGTAAATGCCGTAGGCCTGTCCGCATAAAGTCGGCAATCACGCGGCTTCTTTCTTGGGGCAGTCTTCACTCTTGTGCTTGTGTTCCCGTTCCCACGGAAGCACGCTCTTTGGGGCAGTCTTTAGTGCTGTGCTCACCAGAAGAACGACAATTCCAACACCTACGAGGAACAGCAAGTCCTACCCAGTTCTCATCGTCATGGCCACCCTCCTCACGACAACATTTACAAACAATCATATAGCCGGGGCCAACTTTTGCGCCCTTTGGGACATAATTCTTGTACGGGCAAAATGCAGCCGCAGGATCCTGCTTCAAACACCTCCTACATTGATGCTGAATCATATCGCCTACACAAGCAAGCGTATGGCTTATTGTCAAGCATGGTAATCCGATTATGACACCATAAACATGAATGTCAGGAACCTGTGAGTCCTTAGCCCCAAAAACACAGAATAAAAGACAAAAAGAAACAAACATAGCAGATTTGTCCACATTACTAGGACCTGTTGAGTTGTGAAGATAGTACCGGGCAATCTTCACTCTCATGCTCGTTCCTATGGCCACAATACCAACATCTAACACTCTCTCCAGGGCTGTCTTGAGTGCTGTGCTCAGAACAAGTACCACAAGTCCAACACTGATTCATACAGGGCAGCGGTAGAATCCAAGTTTGAACAAAGATAATTGAGTTCTAGGGCAAAATCCCAGTAAAAACTCCATAGACTTAACCCTAAATTCAAGTCTGAAATTATATTCGTCAACAAAAACTCCCTACAAAGAGTCTCCTATTTATCCTATAATATAGAAAACCTAATTGACATAGAAAATTAAAACAAAACCTAGTAATTAAGAATAGGAAAACAAAATAAGTAACGATTAATTTAAAGGAACTAGAACCCTAACTAATCTTAGATAGCTTCGTGGATGCTCCTGCATCAAACACCAACGAGAAATAGCACGTCCTACCCAGTCATCATTGCCATGGTGGTCACCCTCCTCACCACAACATCCACAAACTATCATACAGCCGGGGCCAACTTTTGCACCCTTTGGGACATAATTGGTGTACGGGCAAAATGCAGACGGGGTGATCCTGCTTCAAACATATCTTACATTGATGCTGAATCATATCATCTACACAAGCAAGCGTTTGGGTTATTGTCAAGCATGGTAAACATGTTTATACATAGATGGCTTAGCTGGGCATTAATTCCCAGCAAATGAAATCATACTTACAAAAATAACAAATAATGACTAATAACTTCCTGACATACTCCTGAAATAATCTTCAAACAAAATGCAGTACAAGCAACCAGTGTTACACAACAAATTAACAAGGTTTCCTAGCACAAGAAGCATAACAGAAACTAAAAAACAAGTCAATTACAAGCTAGAAAGCAGTCCACACTGTTCAATTAACACAAGAGTCTCAACTTTGCACATATTGAATGAAAAATTAACCCATCAGAGACCCAGTTAATGATATAAAAAACTAGGCGGCATAGTGAACACACAGGCTAATGCTATACAAAAACTTTCACAATTAAATTGAAGTAATCCAATTCCACCCAGCAATTTGTTCATATCTTCTCATTCCACAAGTTTTTAAGAGGGTAGTGAGGAGGGTTTACATTGGGTTAAAATGGTGAGTAAAAATGCTCCCGGAACAAAATGGATCCTAGAAGGTTTGTATCAATTCCAATCCAAGTTCCAACAGTCCTTTGTCGTTGAGTTTCTTTGGAGGATTACCAAGCACTCTACGTCCTACCCCTATCTTTGAGGTTGGTGTCAGTTCAGTAGACTCACTACGATTGTTGGGAGACTTGGGACTTAGTATCAAAAAAATATAAATAAATTCTTTGTAAAGTTAATTTCTAAAGCACCCCGTGAATGAAGAGACATTGATGAAGCAGGACAGTTGGAAACAGCGTTGATGAGCAGCCAGGCGTTGTACGAGGTTGATCCAATATTAAGCATTGAAGCATTGAAAACTTAAAACTAACAAGCAAAATAAATTTATCACCCAAAAAAAAAAAGGCGAAATAAATAGATTTAAGATGTAAGTACATGCAAAATCCATCTCATAGCATTCATGGGGAGTTGGAAATTACATGCTCTACTTATACACTAAAAAGGGGGAAAATCATACATTGTATAATTACAAATGGATTGCATGTCTATTTACGTGGTATGCATAACATGGTTTCTAATTACTCGCACAAGCTTCTTGAAATACTACCGACAATTCGGACTCCTATTGTTTTGAACCACACAAGGGATCTAACTCCATTGGCGCTTTCTGTGCAGCATCGCCATCTCTCTCTTTAAACTCTGTTTGCAAGTTGAATCCAAATCCACCATCACTTCCATACAAGTCTCGATCCCACTGACCGACAAATTCATTCTTTTGGTCAGCTTTTGGAGGCACGTTAGATGTGGTGCAACCATCTGGCAACCCATCATCTACCTTTTGTTTCTTTCGCGGAGATGAGGGCGTGGCGGTTGCATCACCCGCTGTCTCCAACTGAGATGACTTCTGCTTATCCTCCGCTGATGGCAATACATCAGATCCTTTGAGAACCCCACCAAGTTTCTCCTGCTCCTCAATGATCTTCTGCAAGTATTTACCCTGAGCTTCTATTCTCATCTGCAACTGCCTTTGAACCTGAAAAAATTATTAGTAAACTCTTAATATAGCCAACACAAGTATAGCCAATCAAAATGCACAGGCAAAGACCAGAAGAAAGTGACAAATAACAATAACAATAAAGTGCACACACAAGAACAGACACAAGCTTTCACCATATTAAATGCACCTGCGTTCTATACTAAGAGGATAGGGTCCAGGAAACAGTTCCAGAATCATGCACTACACTCGAAATGAACAAGCAACACAATAATGTGTTCTGTGAACAAAAACTGAAAAACAGAAGAAAACATGGACTTTTGCAATTATCCACCCACCAACTTTCCCATCCCTACAAAATATCTTTTAAGAAAAAACAACTAGTACTCAACCCACCAACAAATATTCCCAAAACACTCCTACAAACCATTACTACTTAACCAGTTGCTAGCCTCCAGTGTTGCCATATTACCACCCAGGCCATGGCAGCAATTTCAACATCACTATTAGCAGAAATTTAAAGTTTGCCTTTCAGTTTTTGAATTAATTTTTTTCTGGTCCATCAGAAAACAAATTTCTTTCTATGTGCTTTTCTTTCAATATATCTCAAATCCTAGTGCCCCTGTGCAGAAGATTTTTCAGGCCAGACTATATTCCTCTTTCAGCAATTTAAGGCAAAGTGAGGGCAAGAGACCTTACCTCAAGCTGTTCATGAAGACGCTTCTGAACTTCCATCTGCATCCTCAATGCCTCATTAATTTGGACTCCACTGAAGAATTTAAAGATTTTAATTAGATGCAGATCATTAATATAATAATAAGACACAGGACTATGCAAGTAAAGAGATATGATGATACTGGTCATGAAAGCTTAAGACGAGACAAAAAGTGTGCATATAATCATATAAGGGAAGGGAAAAGGTACCCACGGAGAAGAATCTGAGCAAGAAAGGCTGTCTCCAGAACCCTTCTTCTCGTCTTTAGAACCTATAAGTCAAAGTGCTTCTCCAAATTCATATTCATATTTTCATACTGTAAAAACAAGTCTGCTATTGCTGAAATAACACATATAGATGGAGGGAGACGACCATTACCATCAGCCGGAGACTCTGGCAGGTACTTCGCAAGGCGATACTTCTATAAAAAAGAATAATAACGCTATTAAAAACTAAAACATAAAAATGTCTAACATTTATGTTCCTGCGTAGGTCATATAGTGTAGCAAGGTGGCCGTACCTGTAAATGGCTTTTCACATGATAAATAGTTAGTCCCGGAACACCCATCACTCTCAGAACACCTTTAGGTGTTGCCCCTAAAGCAAATTGGAAAGAATGAAATATATTAATTAGGTAATGGATATGATCATAAACACTAGTTTGGGTGGGACTGGATCTGGAAAAAATAACATCCAGTCCCGTGCTGTGGGACTGATTTGTCCCAAAGACTGCACACCTCTAATGAAGGACTGGGACGGTTTAATCCGACACTACATTTTGTCCCGTGAATACACCATTAGCTACCTCACAGTTCATTAGAAAAATCTAACCACAAATCAATGCTTAAATCAATCCTTAATAACCAGAATTAAGAATGAGACCAAACACTCAGAATAATTTCACAAAACTAAAAGCACGCAGAGAAACATAGATTTATTAACTCAAAAGACATTACAAATCGTGGATATGGAATCCGAACTCGGGCTACAAGAAAACACCAAACACTACACTCTAGTCTGAGAAAAAGATTTGAAGTACCAAAAATCAGAACTTCTCTAAATAAACTAACTGAATGCAACAGTGACTGTCCTTTAAGAAAGCAATGTGAAAAGTTCATAAATGTCTTCTATACCTCCATTCTCGCCCAGAAGCACAAAAAAAAAATAAAAAAAATTGAGCAGTTCTTCAAGAATGACTTGGAAACCTGAATGCTGGAACCAAACATTTTGAATAATCAAAATCCATGACAACATGATTGGACCTAGACAAATTCACAATTTTCTGTGGGCTCAGAGCAAGGTCTCAAAGCAACAATAAGCTGAAAGAAGACTAAATGGAAGATCAAGCTTATACAAATGGAGTAGAAGATGAATTGCCTCAAGGAGTTTTGCAAGCCCAAAAAATTTAGATGTTTGTGTTTCTTCTAAGTTCTGAATATTCAAAGTAAGACAAATCCGTCGGAGCATGCTTACCCTTTTCACTAGAAATGGTGCCTGAAGCTGATGAGGATGCATTGATGTGCAATGTGTTCTCAAATCTATTTGGACCAACACTAAATTTAATTTAGACATCTTCCATTGAGGTCCATCCCAAATTTTACCAAACTCTAGGAGGCATTCATCTCCAAGTACATACGTAACAAGAAGCAAATGGAGAAAGCATCTAACTCCAACATGAAATGGGAAGACGAAACTGATGGATTTCCTGAGCTGATTTGTCTTTGAATGTCCTAGGTAGGAAAATGTGATAGCTGTACACTAGACATGGGTTGGATCAGCACTTAGGCCAGGACAAAGTGTGCAGGAGTCACTACTCAAGAGACCCCCAAGGGCATGGTCAAAGTCACCACAAGAACCGACGGCTGTACAAGACTTAAGGAGGGAAGAGCCAAGCAATGAGTAAGATCAACAGGGAAGTGGTTTCACAATCCTCATGCGCAAACCAAAAGACAAAGCAGAAAGATCAAGTAGCCAAAACAAACCTATACTGAGATCCGTCAGACCATGTGCTTGGCAAAATTGTACATGTGAACACAATTTGGATATTATTTTGAGTATCACCACCTATGAGGAAGCCACAAGAGCGGCAAGATACAAGTAAGCATTGTTCCTTAACATCCATCAAACAACTAACAAGTGCAGGAACTTGAGAAGGAAAGTGGAGACCATGATCAAACAAGGTGATGCTCCCTCCCCACACGGCCAATCGTGCACAATTGACGAAACGACCGAAGTTACCTAAACAGAATGTTCTATCAACAGTCCAATCTTTTTCCCAGATTATAACTGTCATTTAGAAGAATCCTGGCCCAGATGACGAAATGAAAGCTCAGAGAAGAACAAGACAAGAAAGACAACAAGAAATCATGAAAAGAATTTGTAAGATCTATACCCCTGCACAGTAGTTATGGCAATGAGAAAAGCAAACATAATTCAGACATAAGGATATAGAATGCATCCACCTCTTAAACCATGAGCCATTGGTAGTCACACTTGCACATATAAATTTTTTGGGACAGCTGTGGAAATAAAGAGTTAAAGGTATAGAATATTAAATCAAGCCAAGCAAATTGATCAGCTTTGGCAAGAAGGAAGTGAATCCCATGGATGAGTCACTCTACTGGTTATTTGCGTTGATAAGGCATTAGTGGACTTCACACTGGTAGACTCTCTTTCACCTTATAACTTTTAGCAGAGCTCAAACTGGAAGAAGCCCTGTCTGCATATAACTTGAATAGGAAAGTAAAGGGTACATCAAATGGAAGGAATTCCTTCAACCTTGCACCAGGTCATCATGAGTAGTTTTACAGGGACGGACAAGTAACCATTGACATCAACGGAGACCCATGTACATCGACACTATGGCTAAGCTGGACCTTGAAAGTTGAGTTGGCTTTTAACTTTGGTTTGAGCCTCCTAGTAATGTTCCGTCAATTTTACAGGGTGATAAGGCTGGCCGGTCTCGGCCTCAAATAATAGTTACTTAGTTGTTTTAGCTTTTGCATCCATGTAACCGAAAAATGGAGATGCACAATGCCACAGTATTGTGACCAGCCAGTACCAAACAGCCGGAAAATCAACGTGAACCTTCAAAACAACTAGAAGGGGACCCACCTAAATGTTTCAGGCACGAGCCTAATCAAAATCCCCACTTTTGACCCACTAGTGGAAAAGAATCTGTATCCATTTAAGCCAGAAAGCGCAGATGTGCGGCTATCAGAAGAAGAAAATAGGCAGCTGATGGAGTTTCTAAAGAACAACAAAGATATATTCACATGGCCATATATAGACATGTTAGATATTCATTCGAGGATAGCATGCCACATTTTAGACCTCTGAGACAAAGAAGGATAGCTATGAGAGAAGAATTTCCAAGGCAATCCACTTTCTTGGAGCCCTAACCACTAGAAATGACTTCACACTTACCTTGAATAATAGAACATGACAATGAATCCTTCTCAAAAGGACTCGCCACAACTATCTACACATAAGAGGCATGTTCCTAAACAACAAATTCCCAATCATGAACCCCCTCCTCCCGGAACCAATTTCTTTTTCTTCTTTTTTTCTTTTTTTTTTAATAGAAACAATTTGTATTCAAAATAAGAAAGGAGCAAAAGAGAGAACAAATAAAAACATACAGAAAGAAAGAAACAAATTTCTTTATGACTTTTAACTGGACTCTAACTGATTAAATGAATCTCCCTTAACTACCCTTACCCAAAAGACTTTTAACTAGACTTCAACTATTCAAATCAGCACTGATACCTTAACGGCAGAAATGGAAAAATAAAAATAATAAAAAATATGAAATAAAAAAATTCTGTTATAAAAACAAACCAAAGCCATCTCAACCACATAGGTCCCCACTCATAAACATCAGAAAAAGAAAGGGGGAGGGAGAGAGAGAAGCAATTCTAGAGTTCAGTTAGAAGACGAGTTTCTCTACAACAGAAAAGTCATCCGTAATCAAAGAACAATAGTTTTGGAAACATAGGAAATACAATAAAATCCTGCCTTTATTTCCCCAAGCATCTTCATTGAAACGACCATAAATGAAGCCACTAATCAAGTAATTATGAAATAAAATCCCTCTAAATTATTTGGTTCAGAATTAAGAGGATCACCACACAACATAACTAATGAAGTAAAAGTTAGTTTACCAAACAAAAAAAAAAGTGAAAAAAATTATAATTCTTGATACTGTAAGGCAGGGATAATATAGGAAGGCCACTAAACTATTTCAAACATGTGAAAATTGCTTTCTCGTAATTCTATTACCCGATACTGTGAGCAAACAAACATACATTTATCACATTCTTAACAGAGCTAAATACTCGGGAAAACTACAACTGACCCCAAAACAGGGAAAGACAAAGAACCCGTCTGCTAAAGGGAAAAAACACAACAGAGATGGATTAATTACAATGAAAAAATAGAACTAAAAAAGAAAGTACCAAATAGAATTACGTTACTGAAAAAAAAATACCCACTATCTGGTCCACCGAGTTGCGTAATGGCGTCGACGAAGCGGTCATGGAGATCCGAAGTCCACCGCAGGCGTTGCTTGCCACTTCCCCCAGAAGGCGTTGGGCTTTTCACTGAAGAGCCACCACTGACAACCCCAACGTTTGCAAGCTCCTCAGAGCTCTGGGGTTTGTGAGGAACTAAGCTCGCTGTTGAAAACTTCTTGGCATGATACATGGTGAAAATCCACTGAACATAAACACAGAGACACACAAAGGAAGAGCGAAAGAGTGAAAATTTGTGAACAAAATACAAAAAGGTAGAGAATTCGCAAAGGCAAAGAATCTCCATGATAATTGAAACAAACTGATAGCAGAGAAGAGAGAGAGATGAAGTTGTAAATTGAAATCGCACCTGCAGACAGAAATTGAGGTTGAGAAGAAAGCTTCAGGGACAATTCAATCGATGAGACCAGTCATATTATTCTCTTAGCAGGTTAGAAACTAGAAAGCTTGTCAGCCATTGGACTAGGTTGGAGAAATTGTATTGGAGGCCTGCAAAATGGTAAACTGCGCGTTTGGACGATGCAGACAATTGAGGTCAAAAGGCCGGTCACGACCCACAAAGCTTCTGGTCAATTTGGCCTGTCCAACTATGTGAAAGCCAAAATAAATAAATAAATAAACAAACAAACAAAATTATCATGAAAAATGTTTGTCACTTATCAAAAATCGAAAGAAAAAAAAAAAACCTTGCCAAAAAGTTTCGGGTGAAGTGGCATTTGAGAAAAGTTAAGGGTTGTATTCAATTATGATTTTAAAAAAGGGTGATTTTATTAGCACCTCAAAATTTGCACTTTGCACCTCACATTTTCTTTACACCTCATTGAATTTTAGTAAAATTTAAAATTACTTACTACACCCCATTTTTCTTTCTAAATTGCCCTCATGAACCTCATTTCTTAACTTACCTGTGTAAATCCCACCAAAATCGTTACCTTGTTTCAGTGGTAGTTCACCGAATTTGTTTTCGTTTTTTAGTGGCTGTCCACCAAATGTGTTTCCATTTTTCAGTGGTAGTCTACTGAATCTATTTCAATTTTTTAGTCGTAGTCCACCGAATTTGTTTCTGTTTTTCAGTGGTAGTCTACTGAATTCATTT
>NW_018923024.1:0-11007 GCF_002207925.1 Prunus avium | reverse complement strand
GGAACTAACTGGTGTAGGTGGTCTAGATAACATATCTGCCAACTTATTAGTTGCTCCTTTCTTGTACTTTATCACAAGATTGAATTGTTGTAGGTAAGACATCCATTTCATATGGCGAGCTTGCTGCAACTTAGACTGTGTAGTTAAAAACTGAAGATGTTTATGATCTGAGTGAACTACAACTTATTTTCCCAACAAGTAAGCTCTCCAATGCTTCACTGCTTGATGCATTGCATACAACTCCTTGTTATAAGTCGGATAATTCAATACCAGTCCACTAAACATCTCATAATGGTATGCAACCGGTTTCTCATCCTGAAATAATACGGCTCCCATGGCATAGTTCGATGCATCTGCTTCTACTTCAAATGGTTTTTGCAGATTCGGTAATGCTAGTATTGGGGCTTCTGTAATCTTTCGTTTCAACAATTGGAAAGATTCTTCATGGTTTCTCAACCATTCAAACTTTTGATTGGCCTTTGTAAGAGAATGTAAGGGTGCTGCAATTTGTGAAAAGTGTCGAATAAACTTTCACAAATATTGACATGCACCTATAAAGCTCCGAACTTCAGTTACTGAATGGGGCGTAGGCCATTGAGAAATCACATGTACTTTCTCTAGGTCCATTTTCCATTCTCCTGCACCAACAATGAATCCCAGGTATACAAGGTGTTGTTTCCCAAATTCACACTTCTTACCATTTAACTGTAACTGATTTGTTTGTAGAACCTCCAAAACTTGAGCAATATGATGAAGATGGTCCTCCCATGTGACACTAAATATGAGAATGTCATCTAAGTATACAATGACGAAGTCGTCAATGAAAGGGCGGAGTACCTCATTCATCAATCGCATGAAGGTAGCTGGAGCATTACATAACCCAAATGGCATGACTAACCACTCAAATAGTACCTACTTTGTTCTGAATGCAGTCTTCCAAGTATCTTCTTCGTGGATGCGGACTTGGTGATAGCCAGATTTGAGATCAAGCTTAGTGAAGTAGCGTGCACCATGTAGTTGATCTAGTAGGTCATCAATCCTCGGCAATGGATACCGATTCTTGATGATTATTTTGTTTAGTGCCCTATAATCAACACACATACGCAAGCCTCCGTCTTTCTTAGGCATAAGTAACACTGGCGAACCACATGGTGAGCAGCTAGGTTTGATGACTCCTTGTTTAAGAAGTCCCTGAATTTGCTTCTTGATCTTGTCATATTCCGTCAAAGAAGTACGATACAAACCCAAGTTTGGTAGAGGTGAATCTCCTACCAACTGGATCTCATGTTCCATAGCTCTCCGTGGGGCAAACCCTGCACATCATGAGATAACTCCTTGAACATCTCCTGTAATTTCCCTATGTCTGAGCATTGCGTAGGAGATAAAGACAATGTAGACAATGTCACAGCTCCAGAACTCTGATCTTGCCGTCGAATCATCAACAAAACAAATCGCCCACATGAATTGACTAACTGCTTGGCTTGGTTAGCTGTCAGCAAATTATCTGTAAGCAAATTATTTGTAGCTTGAGGCTTGCAAGCGTTGATGTGGAACTCCTTCCCATCCTTCACAAGTCGATACTTGTGAAGCCTTCGATAGTGGATGGCATCTCGGTCCCATAAATATGGACAGCCTAATATGACTTGGCAAACATCCAAAGGAACCACCTCACATGTCACCTCATCGATATATTGATTGGTGATAGCAAATTTGAAGGTACATTGCTTCGTGATCTGTAAGTCAACATCCTTCTGAATCCATCCCAGCGGGCATGACTTAGGATGTGGTGTGGTGTCTAAACCCACTTTTCTTACAAAAGCCTCTCAAATAAGGTTTTTCTGACTTCCAGGGTCAATGATAGCTTGTACAACACTTTGCTTCACTTGAATATTCACATGAAACAACACTTCACGGTTGTACGTGTCTTCAGTATTTGCTGGTCTTGTCATAAGGTTAAGTGTAACATCAGGTTGCTTCAACTCTGGAAGCTCTTCTTCCAATTGTGCAATTAAGGTGGCTTTTCTGTCATTTCTCTCATGGTTGTTTTTCTCGCGCTTTGGCCGCAGCTTAGGATGGAGTATCCAGCACTTGTCTTTGGCATGTCTGCTGGTTTGACAGTGATCACAGTAGACCTTCTATGTCTGACCTTCCTTGCTCTTTTTCCCCTTTTTCTGCCAGTAAGTTTTGTTGACAGGTTTTGATCTGTCATCCTTCTTGTCAGTTCTTTTATTTTTCATCTCAATGGCGATGGCCTTCACAGTAGCTTCTTCAATAGTATCTATGGTGAACAATTTTAGTTCTTTCCGTATGTAGTCAGCAAGACCTCCAGTATACTTCATAAAAACTTCGTAGTCGTCGACGTCAATGTCCAGAACCATAGCTTGGTTATGGAACTCTGTTGTATACTCTTGTACATGCTGCCCAAATCTTTGTCTGAAGTGTTGCCACTTATACCATCTTTCATCTTCATAGCCAACTAGATAGAATTGTTTTCTTAAAAGCATCTTGAAGTTCTTCCAAGTCAATTCTGAGACATCATACCGTCTCCAATAGGACTTCCACCATGTAAGGGCATGGCTTGAAAGTTTCAAACTAGCAAATTTAATCTTTTGTACATGAGAATACTTATAAACTGTTAAATAAGTTTCTAATGTATCTATCCAGTTATCTAGCTTTTCAGGATCAACATCTCCTTTATATATAGGGATATCAACCTTAAAATCAATTTTTAAAGTATCAATAGAATTTTTGTTGTCACTTGATTCAGCTTCCTTTTTTGTTGGATTAGCTTGTGTGTCGTCTTCATCTTCACTATCCTCAACAACCTTTTTCTTGAGCTTTTGATCAGGCTCATATGAAGTTGATGGACGTGAAGGTTTTCCAGTCTTCAAACTCTCCACGAGTTTAAGGATTGAGGCAGACAAGTTTTCAACTTGCTGCTAAAGCTTAGTGATGCGATCGCCATCACTAGATGTATCCTGTTTGTTTTCTCTAGTCATAATGTCTCTCTTGGACCTTGGCTTTCGGTGTACGAGCAAATGACCTAAAAGTTCGTCTCCAGAAGCTTTGCGTTGGTTGCGAGTTGAGACCATAAACCACCATCACCCTCTCGGATCTGGTGCTCTGATACCACTTGATCCAAAACTTCTAGTCGATATAACTGTGAATTCCTAGTTTATATGAATAAGGGAATGAGAGGAACTTTAAGACAATTAGAGAAACAATAGGAAGAAGCTAAGGAACTGCTTTGAGTTCTGCTTGTTTCATTTCAACGAATAACTTACGTATTTATACAAGGTTTGGTTGCTAAAATTAACTAAACTAAAATAGTAAATTATTTTAAGCCATAAAGAATGAATGGCTTAAAATCTCACTCATTTAAAACCATTAACTTTTTATGGTTTATAACAATTCATTATAAACCATTAGTTTTTATGGTTTTAAATAATTTAATAATATAATATAATTAATTAATTATAATTAAATTATATTATGTTTATTTTTGTTTGTAGATCATCCTGGATCACCAAACCAAAATGGACTAGAGACGAAGAGAAATCAACCTAGAGAACTTAGGTGCTAGTCATTTTCTAGGTTGGACAAATTTTTGGCTAAGAAATATGAGAGGGAAGATGCATCTCCTACACATCGAGAACTCCAAGTTGAAATGCCGAACACCCTAACTAGGTTTTGAGTAATCTTTTAGCTTTTATAGGAAAATGTTGTTGTCGGTTTAGTTGCACCAAAATCGATTCAGTTGCATCCTCAACTTGTGATACTCACAAGTGCACGAGTTGTTGGGTAGTATAATATGTGTAAGCGCAAGGTTAATCACACGAGGATTGATGATAGATTGATTCAATTCAATTCCCTGTACAAAATAGAAATTTGGTGTTTTGATTAGGTAAGGAAAACAGAAACTAAACTTAAACGACGAAAGTAAACACGTAAATAAAAGACAAAAATAACTAACTCAAGCAAATCAGTTAACAAGTTCAATTCAGATTCACGAATTGATTCTAGCTAAAGTATGATTAAGCCATGGTGTCTGGTCCTAACCTTGTATTCCTAATTCCCTAATTTGATCCTCTATTGTCGAACTTAAAATTAAGCATTAGAAATCCATTAAGCATAGAAGAATGTTTTAAACAACCAAGCATGTATCTAATTCCTGTTATTGAATGTCCATACATACTATTCCTATTCATAGTTCAATTCGAATTAAAGCATATGGTGTCTACTCTTAATTCAAACCAAGATAGTTAACATACAAATTTTAATGGTGATCAATCATTTAAACTAGTATATTAACTTATAAGCATAATGAATAAGAACAAGAACCATAATTGAAACTTGGAAACTAATCAAACTTGAAAACATAAAATAAGAAATTACATGACAATGAAAAATAAATTATAACTAAGAAAAACATGAAGGGAAAATTTAGCAAAAGGGTTTTGTTACAACAATTGAAAACTTAAAGGAAAAACTAAGAGAATTTGAGGGAGAGAAGGGAGAGAAGCTCTAGAGAGATGTTTGAGAACTCCCCCCCCCCTTGGGGTGTGGGTGTAAGCTTGAAGAACCTCACTATTTATAAGCCTATGGGAAGTAAAAATCTAATTTGAGTATTGCATCTACCTTCAACACTCACTTCGCCAACTTTACCTAACTTCCCCACAAAAAACAATTAGCTCATGCATATGTCATGCATGACAATGCACTGCAGT
Source organism: Prunus avium (assembly GCF_002207925.1). The sequence continues at coordinate 6,280 of NW_018923024.1, read as the reverse complement.
AAGCTTGTAGGCTCATGTTGGGCTTGTTCCTCCTTTCTGAAAAATCTGGAAAAATATGTATCTTGAAGCTCTTTGTCTTATCTTTCCAAACATATGTAGCCCAGCTCAAGTAAAAATTGGAAAGGCCTTCAAGTATCATTGTTGGCACAGTAACGCAGATACTGCCAAATTTCACCTTAAGTTGACAAAACTTGCATAACTTCCTCTAGAAGACTCGAAATCATGAACCGTAAAATGCTCCAGAAACTAGACTTCCACATATTTCCAATAATGTATGGCTCATTAGCTGGTTATTCCTGAGCACGTACCATCCAATATGTGAAGTTGACTGATCTGCAGACACAATTTTGAGCTAACTTGACTCCAAAATGCATTACATGAGTCCCAAAGCGTAATACACTAAAACAAAGATAAAAGATGGTCAAAAGCACAATTTTAACTCAAAAACATAACCAAATCATAAGCTAGAAGGGTACAAAATTATATGTACTTATGCACTGATCAGAAAAGCACACAAAGAGAGAGAGAGAGAGAGAGAGAGAGAGAGAGAGAGAGAGAGAAATCCCTCCCTCATGGCTGGCCAAAATGTAGAGTGGGCTCTTAGAGCATTTCCAATGGGAGGGGCTAGCTCGGGCAAGAGGCCCCCTAGGCCCCTAATCCCGTTTCCAGAGGCCAAGGATTGCTAGGGCAAGCGCTCGGCTCCACCAACCTGGGCAAGGTCTAAGGCAAGACTTGCCTGGGCAAGATGACTTAATTCTAACATCATTGTGACGTCAACATCCAAAACTCTATGCAAATTCCTTTTATCATATCTTATGTGAATAGTGGTTGTCATTGTGTTGCCATGACAATGGGTGGAAAACCAACAAAAAAATTGCTAGGGCAGACACTATTCATGTGAATAGTAACAACCTTACCTCCTCTTGCCTTTTGCCATGGCAAATGGGTGGAAATGCTCTTATGGGTCTTGTGGAATTTTGTGTTGTCATATAACACTTGTCTATGGTCCCAATAGGCTTTTGGATATTTTGCATTTTCCTTTAAATCATTTTAAAGCCCAATCCAATTTCTTATGTCAAAGTTAATTCCATAATCAACTTTTAATTATGAATTATGATTTAGCTCTTAAACCACTATTATGGTCTTACTAATTTTACTCAATCAAACTATTTGACTTGGTCAATTAGCATGTTGACGTTGACTTTGACCTTTGACTTTTGACTTTTGACTCCTAGTTTCTTTTCTCTTCATTTGTACATCTAATCTCATTTCTCGGTGTACGATCCGTAGGTTCCTTTTAGCAAGGTAGTGGGTAGACTCAACTTCTTTGAGTTGACTTGTGAATTAAATCTCACTTTTTAATTCTTCCTATTAGTGAAGGTAAATTATGATTGAGTCTTTCAGGACTTCCACAAACCATGGTTGATGCCTAGCAGCATGTCATGGTTATCCAAGCTAAATAAGTGTAAGAAAGAACCTATTCAAATTGGAATGACTGTGCAATTGAATCATTCTCTTGTACAATACTCCTTGTTCACATTATTAGATATTGGAATCTAATGTCAAATACCCTAATGTGAATTATAACTTCATATGATTATATGTTAGATATATGCCCTAGAAGCCAATATAAAATGGATAATTCTAAGGAAATAATACATAATAGTAAAGATGCAAGAACATTGCTTGAGATACATAATGTACACAAAGTAACAAGTCCATGGATTAAGATATAAATGGAAAGTGGTCCAAAGAAGTTAGATGCACGAGACCTTTCCATACATATAAGTAATGTATCCTAAAATGTTCCTGGTCATAGGATCACCAATTGGACAATGGTGACCCGTAAAAACTGGTACACATTATGTCTACTTAATTGGGAGGATGACTAGTCTCAAGTCATTCGTGTAGAGACACTGAGACAGATGTGTAGGTGCTCTATAGAATTGGAATCCACTGAATGCGATCAACTCTAGAATTCTTGTATGGAAGTCTCACTCACAAATGTCAAACAAAGAATTCTAAGTTGTGATAATGCAAATTAATTCTTAGACCTGAGACATCACAGTTGTCTTGTGTATATGTTGTTTCTCTTTGAGAGCACTATACGGTTGTATCAAAATGATGTGACTTAAAGGTGTTCCTCAGGATTCTCAGCGTGTAAGCATAGACAAGTGAATGTACAACAAAGAATCTCTCCTCTTAGTAAGAAGAGAGAATACTCTAAAGATATGATTCGTGAATCTTTGGTCAAAGTATTGGACGGAAATTGAAACAAGAATGTTTGCAATTTCATCAAATTGAATCATATAATCAAGAGATGTCATAGTAGGGATTTTGACACAAGTTTACCATATCCTGAGAATATGACATAGAGTATTGAATTAGATAAGGATCGAATTGTAATCACTGTAGACAAAGAAATTTTGGCGCAATAACCGTTAAATAAGAAAATAATTAGGGTTTTGTGGATTAAATTGTGGGCCCCATAATCCGCCCATGTGGCGTACAACTCATCAAAATTGGATTAGTTGTCAAAGGTGGCACATGTCGACATCCGGCGGAGTGCATCAAACGGTTCCAAGTGAAGACAAAATTAAAGGGAAGAATCTTATGTGATTGACTTTGATTTAAATCAAATATTAATCAAGTCAATCAATCAAAGATAATTTGGTTAAATTGCCAAATTATCATAATTGATTTTAAATCAAATCAAAATCCCACAAAGCAAGGTCCTAAAGAAGGAAAGATATTTAGGTCAAGCATCCTGCAGGAGTCTATAAATAGGAGGCCTTAAGACAAAGGAGGGGGGCTTAAACACACCCAAACACTCAGAAGAAACAGAAAACTCTATGCATTCTTCACCTCACTTTGGAAGAGCCACCAAGCACAACAAATACGTGCCGGTTCCTCCACCCTAGAAAAATCCAATCACCAAACAAGCCTTGTGCTACCCGTTTGATATAGATCAAGTCTCTATGACCCTTGTATCAAACACAAATTTATTTTGTACACGTGTTCTTGTCTCATTTGTCGCAGGATTTTCGTGTTTACAAATTTGGCACGCCCAGTGGGACTATCTCTGCCTCTCATCTCTTTCTCCAGTTCCAAAATCAATCAATACACAGAAAACGATGGCTTCCAAGAAGATTCAAACCGTCCCCGCGATGAGAGGCAAAAGTGTGAGTGCCTCCTTCTCAAGCGGAGACTCTGCTGGGGTCGTCACCCGGAGCTAGGCCAAGGCGATATCCGCAACTCAACATGTCAGTGCCATATTGACTCAAGCCAAGATGAAAGACATGAACCGATTATCAATTTGGCTTCCTTGGAGGCAAAGAAGAATACCCCTTGAGCGGATGAGAGAAACTCTCGGAACGAAGAAATGAGTTTTTCGGGCTCAAAGAATTCAAGAGAATGTTCACTCTCGCCTGTTTCTGACGCTGACTCGAGCACAGGCTCATACCATGGATCCCCATCTGATGACCAACCGAAGAAGATTGCCATGAATTCCTTGGCGTCCATAGGTGAGTCTTATTCTATGGCTATGGAGGTCATGGTGACAGGAGCGATGTCTATTGAAGAATAGCTAGCCCATATGAGTGATGCGGTCAGGAAACTGACGAAGATGGCCGAAGAGAAAGATGCGCAGATTGCTTCTCTCATTAACAATTGGGAGGCACATTAAGATAAGGAGCCTGATCAAGACGTGCACAAGAAAGGACCACATCATGAAGCTGAATCCAGCGAGAAAGGATTGGGTCATGAAATAGAGTTGGGTGAGAAGTTGCACGGAAAAGGTGACGCTACCTCAGTGGGTTCTTTATCGGTCCAACAACTTTAGGACATGATCGCGAACACCATCAGGGTTCAATATGGAGCTCCTTCCCAAAACATGCTCATATATTCCAAGCCATAGACCAAGAAGATAGACAACCTGCGGATGCCAACGGGATATCAACCTCCCAAATTCCAACAATTCGATGGAAAAGGCAGCCCAAAACAACATGTTGCACACTTTGTCGAAACATGCAATAATGTTGGGACAGAGGGTGACCACTTGGTGAAACAATTTGTTCATTCCTTAAAAGGAAATGCATTTGACTGGTATATAGACTTAGAGTCCGAGGCCCTCGACAGTTGGGATCAAATGGAGCGAGAATTCTTGAACAAATTCTATAGCACTTGTCGCACCGTGAGTATGATGGAACTCACAAATACCAAGCAATGAAAAGATGAACCTGTTGTCGATTACATCAATCGATGGCGCTCGTTAAGCCTAGATTGCAAGGATAGGCTTTTGGAGATATCGACAGTTGAGATGTGCATTCAAGGGATGCATTGGGGGTTACTTTACATTCTACAAGGGATTAAACCCTGCACGTTTGAGGAGCTAGCCACTCATGCCCATGATATGAAGTTGAGTATCGCCAGCCACGGAGGAAAGACATACCCTTTCCCTGACTTCGATGTTGCAGGTATGCTTGAGGACTTGCTTGTAAAAAAGGTGATCAAATTGCTAGAATGTAAGCAACCTGAAGAGATGAACTGGGTTAAGAACCTTAAGTTTTGCAAGTACCACCGAATTGTCAGCCACCCAGTAGAGAAGTGCTTCATGTTGAAGGAGCTAATTATGAACTTGGCTAGGCAAGGAAGGATTGAGTTGGACATTGACGAAATCGCAGACGCGTTGCCACAATTGTGTTTGGATCCTTTGATCCCTTGCCGTTGCCCGCATTGTCGCCAAGACCGGAGTTTCAATCAATAAGGGGCATACACCAGGTGACTGATCTGTGTGCAAAAGAAGTGGTGGGTGAACCGACCAGTCGAGGTTATGATGGCTTCGTTGGCGACTCACCTTTCAATGACGGTTAAGGATGGATGCTCGTTACTCGGAGGAAGTCTCGTACGAAGCGCACTCCTCAACGACAAAATGCTCAATCAAAGAAAGAGCGGTGAAAGAAAAGCTCGCACCAATACTCTAAGAGCAAAACCAAAATGATGGTGAGTAGAGACTCTAACCAAGAAAGTGGACCACTAATCCAAGGGCCACATATTCCAATTATGTTAGGAGAATAATTTCCAAAAGTGTTCTTCGTAAGAGGGCCGATGGAGGTAGTTCATATGACAACTTGCTATCAAGTAGATGATGAAGATGCCTCTGAAGGAAAATACGAGACTCATGAAGAGTCAAAAGTCTCAGCACAAGCAAAGGAATCACCATCGCACTTCAATATTGAGGAAGCGATGCAACTTCTTGAAGCAATACGTATAGCATTGGTCAAGGTGCTAATGGATCTCAATATTCATCCAAATCAAACAAGAAGGGCTAAAAGATTGGAGCATGAATCTCAAGATCATGCTATTTGTTGCGCGACATGTGCTTCCATCACATTCACCGATGAAGATCTCTTGTTAGGGTCCAAACCACATAACCGTCCGCTTTTTGTGTGAAGGTACATGCGAGAACAGAAACGTAGTTGCATGCTTATGGATGAAGGTTTGGCAGTAAACATCATGCCTAAGTCCACAATGATGAAGTTAGGCATCACCATGGATGAATTGTCTCGAAGTCGTCTCATGATTCAAGGCTTCAACCAAGGAGGGCAAAGAGCCATGGGCATGATCAAAATTGAGCTCGTGATAGGTGACTTAAAGTCAAACACCCTATTTCACGTGATTGATGCTAAGACTTCCTACAATCTTCTCTTAGGAAGGCCATGGGTACATGAAAATGGGATAGTGCCGTCAACTTTACATCAGTGTTTCAAATTTTATAGAGGTGGAGTGAGGAAAATCTTGGGTGATGTCAAACCATTTACCGAAGCTGAGTCCTATTTCGCCAACGCCAAGTTTTACATTGATGAAGACGTGACATCTAAAGTTATTCCCGTTGAGGTTCACTAAATAGGCAAGGCCATACCAAGAAGAGATGAGCATTCAAAGTGCCTTCCCATTGAGGAAAATGACAATAAGAATAACACTTCGTCTGGACAAACGGGATCATCATCAATAGATTCACGAAATGTGTCTATTCCTGTTCTTCGCTATGTGTCATCGTCCCGACGGAAGGAAGGACAATCCTCATTTGGAAAAGAAGTAAAACCAAGAAAGTTAGGGGAAAGTAATATGAAGTTCTTGAAGGAGTCGACAACCATGCCTTTGCCCAAGTTGAGCAATTCAGATATTTCAAAACCTTCAGTACCGGGGTTCGTCAGACCATCACAAGACGCAACAAGACACGAATATCTTCCGGTCAAAAGAACTAAAGAAGGTTTTGATC